>VZQC01013236.1:1015126-1059126 GCA_009823505.1 Rhizomys pruinosus | reverse complement strand
CCTGCGCGGCGTTGCACGACACGGGTGCACAAACTTGCATGCAGACAGTACATTCAAACACATACAGAAATAAATAAAATTAATAAAAAAAAAAAAATTAAAAAAAAAAATAAATAAACAAATGCAGGCTGGAGAGATGGCCTAGCGGTTAAGAGCACCGACCGCTCTTACAGAGGACCAGGGTTCGATCCCCAGCACCCACATGGCGGCCGAGAACCATCTCAAATTCTAATTCCAGGAGAACTCCAGTTCCAGGGGAATCTGACACCCTCTTCTGACCTCCGCGGCATTGCACAACATGGGTGCACAAACTTGCATGCAGAGAGTACATTCATACACATACAGAAATAAATAAAATTTAAAAAAAGATAATTAAAAAAATAAACAAATGCTGGGTGTGGTGGCACATACTTTTAATCCCAGCACTCAGGAGGCAGAGGTGGGCTGATCTCTGAGTTCAAGGCCAGCCTGGTCTACAGAGCAAGCTCCAGGCCAGCTGGGACTAAAGGGAGACCCTGTCTCAAAAAGACAAAAAATAAATATATAAATAAACAACTATGTATCAGATGTGGAGAATGTCTAATAGGAGTTTTTAATGTACATTTATAATTTTAGAAAATTATTAGTAGTTATCACATCCTATCAGAAAAAAATCAATTACAAAAAGATTTCATTTGTTTTATGTGGTTAATGTTTAAGTTTAGGGCTATGATCTATTTTCAAGTCAATTCTTTTTTTAATTTAAGTTAATTTTTTATTGAGTGCACTTCATACAACATTTCTCAATCAAATTTAGACTCATTCTCCCATCCATGCCCACCCCTCGAGCCCCCGCCCCCCACCAGAGCTCATGGATTCTGTCATACATGTTAAGACCTGTCTTGCATCTTTTTCTCAGTCTTTTATAACCCTTTCGATGCAGAAGTTTACTGTTTTGGTCAGTTCTTTGAATAGGTTTTTCTCTTTTTTTGTTCCCTTTAATTTTATAATATTCCAAAATATGCATATATACACTCCACACATAAATCGAAATTACAAAGTCTTAAAATAAACTATAGGTTAATTCCAAATCACACTTAGGGATTCACATTTTGACTGTAAAGTTGCATGCAGGTAAAAAGGGAATGTACAAGTAATAGATACTGCCAGCTTCTTAAAAGAGTCACTTCTTACTAATGCAAAAGGATGACTCTTCTTCCCACTTGAAAGTCTTTTCTACCATGAAGAAATCCTGCTACATGTGCAGAGACTCTGGAGCACTCGATGGAGAGGTGTTTGGGACAACAGAAAAGAATCGTTATGCTTTTTCCTCTTCTCAAGAGAACTGAAAGTAGGAATGCTAGTTCTAAATAGTATAAGCAAAGTCTAAATATTAGAAAAATGAGATAAGTTGACAAAATGCTTCAAAATACATGCCTAAGGTGGAGATAGCTTGTATGTTCATGTGTGGTAGGTTTCAGATTAAACCTCTAGTCTTTAATCTTCAGATTACTTTGCTAGTCTTTTCTGCAGGTCTTTGATTTGGTCATTCTTTTTGGTGAGAATCTCTTTCATGTTTCTATAAGCTTCTGTTTGTTGAAATTTCTTCTCTAACTCCTTTTCAGCCATGCTCATCTGCTCCTGAACTCTTAGGAGGTCGTGCTTGGCAGCTGCTAGGTTCTCCTTGAGGGACTTTTGTTTTTCTGTCTTGTCGTTAAGTGTCTTCTGAAACTCACTCTTTTTTTTTTTTTTTTTAATTTTTATTTATTTCTGTATGTGTATGAATGTACTGTGTGCATGCAGGTCTGTGCACCCGTGTCGTGCAATGCCGCGGAGGTCAGAAGAGGGTCTCGGATTCCCCTGGAACTGGAGTTCTCCTGGAATTTGGAGTATCAGACGGTTCTCGGCCGCCATGTGGGTGCTGGGGATCGAACCCGGGTCCTCTGTAAGAGCGGTCGGCGCTCTTAACCGCTAGGCCATCTCTCCAGCCCTGAAACTCACTCTTAAGAGCTGCAAATGTATATCCCAAGTCATTCAAGTCGGGGGCCTTTATAAAATCCTGTTGACTTCCTTGATCAAGCTGAAGTGTTCTTTTCAGCTTTGACTTCTCACCCAGCGTGTTTGTAGCCTACATCTCAACAGTCTTCAGTCTTGACTTCAATTTCTCATTCTCCTGTTGAAGTCTTAAAATTTCCTTATTTAGCAGTTCTGTTCCATCTTCATTAATGGGAATAAGTTTTGGCTTTGTGATATCTATGACGGGCTTTTTATTTGAAGATATAAATTCTGCTTTTTCAAATTCTGCAACTTGTTCTAATAATTCTCTGTCTTCAGGTTCAGAGATATCTGTCTGTAACTTTAGGTACCACTTCTCAGCTTGTGAGAAGAGCTGTGGCGCAGGAGCGGCACGTTGGTGTAGGCTGTGTTGATGAGCTCAGATTCCACCTCACTGTGCACCACAGCCTGCAACCCATTCAGGACTTCCGAGACCTCATCCACAGTGAAGGTCTCCTCTACCAGCTTGCTCTCCTTGAGGTCCTGGAAGCAGGAATCTACCATTTTGAGCCTCAACCCTCTCTTTGAGCGAGCAAAACGCATGTAATTAATAACCTCATTTTGATGGTGCTCATTTAGGCCCAATTCTGCCATGGCGGTGGCACCATCTGCACCCCCCAGGAACCTCTGGAGGCGGGCACCGGCCTTTTTTTTTTTTTTTTAGAATATGAATACATATCTTCCACCCATATATGGTAATTACAATGTGTGAATACAAGTGGTAGGTCAATTCTAGAGCCTATTAAGAGATTCATATTATAATAGCACAGTTGCTTTCAGATACAATGAAATATAATAATAAAGCTGCTCAGTTTGCCTGACAACTGGGGTTTTGGTGTTAGCATCCACAAATGAGGGAAACCATTCACCTTTCTTTTTTTTTTTTTTCTGGGACTGTGTTACTTCACTTAGCATAATGGCTTCGAGTTCCATCCGTTTACCTGCAAAGTTCATGATGTCATCTTTTTTACCACTGAATAGAACTCCATTGTGTACATGTACCACATTTTTGTTATCCAGTCATTTGAGGGGCATTTGGTCAAGTCAATTCTTGTGTATAGTATGAGATAAAAGTTGTACACTTTTTCTGTATAGGTAACCAATTATTTCACCATCATTTGTGAGCAAGCCTTTCCTTTCCCTATTGAATTTATATGAAGTCTTTACAGGAAGCAAAGTGACCATTTAGATACAGAGCCACATCTTCACTCTTGTCTCCGTCATTGCTCTCTATTCTTCTCAGGTATCAGTTGTCTTAATTGCTCTAACTTTGTTACTTTGGGGATGGTTATTTCCATTTTATATCCTTTTTATCTTGTTCTAAGTTTTAGTATTAACAATTCCCATCAGAAAAATAAATCTGTTGTATTTTAGAGGGAATTACATTGTCCTTCAACTGGGGAGAAATGAAAGTTTAATATACTGAGACTCTTGATCTATGAATACAATGCATCTTTCCAGACCTTTCTGTTTTTCATTTGTTTCAATGATATTTTATAAGTTATAGTTTTCAGCATAGAGATTTTAGACTTCTGATAAATCTATTTCTTAGTATTTTATGCTTTGTAATATGTTGTAATATAAAGTTTCATATTTCATCTTATGTCCTGATTTTTTTTAATCTCGTAACCTTAATAAATTCATTTATTGGTTTTAATAGTTTGGAGTATATTCCTTTGAAATCAGATTTGCTATGCATACAGCTATCTCATCTATGAATGGAGACAACATGAATTCTTTCCTAATCCTTCTATCTTATTTCTTTATTGTTTGTTTTTTTTACCCTAGCTAAGCTCTCCAGTGTACTGTTGAGTGCAAAGGACTATATTTGAAAAAGACATCCTTACCTTGTTACTGATCTTAGAGAGGGCACATTCAATATTTTGCTACTGTTATATCATGCTGGCTGTGGTTATTTTGTAGATGGCCTTCATCAGGTTGAAGAAATTTCCTTTTATGCATTGTTTATTAAGAACTTTTACTTTTATCATGAATAAATGTTGGATTTTAGTCAAATGCCTTTTCTGCATCTGTTGAGCTAGTCATTTTTTGTGGACTTTGTTAATGTGCTGACTTGCTCTTATTGATTTCCTAATATTAAACCAACTTTGGCTTCCTGGAACAATTGTTCACTTAATCTTGCATCGCTATCCTCTTTATGTCTTGCTTGACTCATTGAAGTGTTGATAAAGGTCTCTGCAGTTAGGTTTATGAGGGCTGTTGGTCTGTCATATTTTTCCTTAGCATCTTCATAAGCTTTGGTATGGCATTAATAGGCTTTCCCTCTTCTCTTTGTTCTGATAGTTAATATAAGATTGATATTATTTCTTGCTTGGTTATTGAATAGATGTCACCAATGAAACTATGCAAATTAGAACCTTCTTTCTGTGAGGATCATGAATTAAATTTCTTTGACCATATTTTGTATCTCTTCTTGTGTTTGTTTGCTATATATTTCAATAAATTTCTCTAGTTTATCTAAATTACAACATTTATTGGCATAAATTTGTGACTTTTATTATCCTTTCAATATCTGTAGGAACTCTAGTGATGGCCTCTCATTCTTAGTGCTGGTCTTCTATCTTCTTGTTTCCTCCATTCATCTTGCTTTGAGTTCATCAGTTACATTCATCTTTTTTCAGTGAAGCACTTGGGCCTTGTTGACTCTGTCAGTGGATGGTCTTAGCTTCTGTTTTCATCTTTGTTTCTGTGTTCCACTTATTGTGCCTTAATTTGCTCTTCTTTTTTGTAGCTGTATAGGGAAAGTTTAAATCACTGATTTTATTCTTGTTTTTAGTATGAACATTTAACGTTATAAATTTCCTTTTCTTTTTTCTTTTTGCAGTAGTAGGGATTGAAGCTAGGATCTTGTACATGTTAGGCAAGTGCTTTAGCTCTGAGATATGATTCCAGCTCCCCTTTTAAAATAAAATAATACTGAGATAGTCTTGCTAAGCTTTCTAGACTGGCTTTGAACCTCAGTCAGTAGCCCAAGCTGGCTTTGAACTTGGAGTGTTCCTGCCTTAGCCTTTTAAGTGGCTGGGATTACAAGCCTGCTCTCTGTATGTCTGTCTATCTGTCTGTCTGTGTATCTATTTTTTTTTAAAATATTTTCTTTTTTATTTTTATTTTATGTGTATCAGTGCCTGCATATTATGTAAGAGCATCCACATTGTGCAATGCCCGACAAAGTCAGAAGAGGGTGTTGGATCCACTGGAACTGGATTTACAGATGTCAGCTGCCATGTGGGTGCTAGGATTTGAACCCCAGTCCTCTGTAAAAGCAGCCAGTGCTCTTAACTATTGAGCCATCTTTCCAGTCCCAATTACATATATTTCTAAGAATTTATATGGCTATATCCCACAAACTTGGACATGCTGTGTTCTCATTTCCATTCAGTTCAAAATATATTCTCTAATTTCTTTCATTATCTTCTTAAGACCCATGGATAATTTAGAAAATATCTTGTGGGGTTGGGTGTGGTGGCACATGCCTTTAATCCCAGCACTCAGGAGGCAGAGGCAGGCAGATCTCTGTGAGTTTCAAGGCCAGCCTGGTCTACAGAGCAAGCTCCAGGCCAGCTGGGACTAAAGGGAGACCCTGCCTCAAAAATACAAAAAGAAAAAAGAAAATATATTGCTAACTTTCCAAATAATTAAGGATTTTTGTATATATATTTTTGTTATTAATTTCTAACTTAATTATATTATAATGAGACAATGTACATAAGCCATTTAAAATGCTTTGAACCCTGTTTTTTTTTTTTTTTTTTTTACTGCTAAGCCAATTGTTCCATAGAATTTGAAAAGAATATGAGTTCTGGGATTATTGGATATTTTATAAATATCAAGTAGATTCAGTCAGTTGACTGGGTTATTTAAATTTTTCATACCAGGAGTCAGCAAACATTCCTTGTAACAAGCTAGAAAGGAAACATTTTCAGTTATGTGTGCCATATGCCCTCAGTAGCAGCATCTCTGTCCTACTTTTCCAGGGCAAAGCATCGAGGCACAGCCAGAGCAAACACAATGGCCAGAGCAAGCCACAGGCTTCAGTACTCAAACTCCAGTGCCACGTTGTTCTGAATTTTCAGTCTACTTGTCACTTCAACTACCGAGAAAAGAAACGTTAACACTCCTACACATGGTTATGAGTTTGTCTACCTTTTAATTTGGTTATGTTGATGGGAGAGTGTTGCTTTTGCTTTCTTGATGAGTTGGCTATTTTCATTGTTATGGAATGTCCCTTGCATTTGACTTGAAGTTTATTCCATCTGGTATTAATAAAGCCACATCAGCTTTCTTACAACTAGTGTTTGCGTGGTATAATTGTTCCATTCCTTGCCTTCAAGTTTTCCATCCTCTGTACTTAAGGCTTACATCTCATTAAACGACATATGGCTGCCTATTTTTCTTTTTATTCGACCTGACAATCTCTTTCTTAGAATCAGAGTATTTAATCCATTTATATTCTATCAACATGTTTGGGTTTAATTTTACCATCTTGGCACTCTATTTATTTACACTCTCTTGGTTCTTTCCTTTTTCTTTCCCTGACTTCTCTCAGATTGACTGTCAATTAAAAAAAAATGCCCCATTTGACCACACCAATGGGCTGTTAAAGCAAAAGCTGTATGTAGCCCCACAAGATAGGTCATCAGGTAAAGGTGCTTATCACCCATGTCTGACAACCTGACTTTAATCCCTGTGCCCCACATGGTAGAAGAAGAGAACCAAATCCTGCAGGTTGTCCTCTGAGAGCCGCATGTGCACCCACAAATGTCACACACACAAATAACTAAAATAGAATGTAAAAAAATCAAGGCTGTATGCCCATTTTATATTGTTAGCAGTTGCTGTAGGGAACATCCTTAACTCAGCTTATCTTGAAATAACATTCTATCACTACATATTATAATAAAGCTCCTTATAACAGTGCTAGTTCTCAAAAAAGATGACAGCAAAGTGAAATTAGATATGCAAGAGATTGGGCTGGTGGGATGACTCAGTGGGTATGGGCACTTGCCATCAAGTCTGTCTGAGTTTGATCCCCAAAACCCACATACAGGAAGGAGACAACTGACTCTACTGTTCTTCTCTGACTGCCACGCATGTGCTACGGCAGGTGCAAGCCAACCCTCCCTACACACACTCAGAAAGGGAGAGAAAAACAAATAAATGTATACATAATCTTTTAAGAATTGTGTGCAACTGAAATGGTGGACTTCTGCTCAAAACAGTCAACTTCCACATAGAGAATTTTGAGAAAGACTGAGAAAAAGATGAAAAACATGTTTGGCAGAATGCATGAGCTCTGGTGGGGTGGGTAGAGAGGGGGACATGGGTCTAGATTTGATTAGTAACATAATCTTGTACAAATATATATATATATATATATATATATAATAAATAAATAAAAAAGGAATTATGTGCAAGAGGTTTACTGTGGGAAATATTATTGAAGGGTAAAGGCTGGGGAGAATGAGGAAGTAGAAACTCTTAAGGCTGCAGTGCAGGTTTGACATTGTGCCTGGGAAGATGAGATTGTTGATGAACACTCGGATTGTAGCAGAGTTCTTTTTTTTTCAAAGCCAGTTTTTATTGAAGCTCTGTTCATTGCATACAAAATTACAAATCAAATATAGACCTGTGCTCCCCTCCCTGCTCCCCCACCTCACCAGAGCTCATGCATTCCGCCAAACATGTTTTTCATCTTTTCTCAGTCTCTGAAAATTCTCAATGTAGAAGTTTACTGTTTTGAGCAGAAGTTCACCGTTTCAGTCAGTTCTTTGACCCAGTCTTTTCTGTTGATGATGTTGTTTTTATTCCTTCCACAATGCATCACTCCAAAATATGCACATATGCATGCCACATATATCATAGGTTTTAGCATCTTCAGCTTATGATATTTTTTTCTTTATTAAGCTGAAAGAGGTCATGTTGGAAGGCTCCCACTTGGCAAGCCCACCATCAGTTCTGCCCTTGTGTTCCACACTGGGGTTTTCCCTTCCTGTGGTCACCAAATGAGGTCCAGTAAGCACCATGTCCTGTCTTGATCTTCCTGTACTGGTCTCCATGATACAGCCTGGGTAGTTCAAGAATGGCAATCTATACTCTGAAGAGGTGGAAACCCCAGTAGTAGCTCAGTACACAAGCTGGATGTCTCAGCAGTCCCCATCTGGCACTGAAGGTTTGGAGGATTCTCGGAGAGACATGAGTCTTCAGTCCATATTGGAAGGTTGAAAAGCTGTGTCTCATGTCTTTGAAGGATGGCAAAGGCAGTGGCAGCCACGGGGTAGCTGCACTTGCAAGTAAGACAGGCAAAACAACTGTGCTCTTTTTTAACTTTTTGTGTTTTTACTAATATCTTGAGTTTTTATACCTGAAGTACAATTTCTCAGACCTTACTATTAATATATTTCTGGTTATACTTTCCTTTTGGATGTTTAAGGCCACACAATTAGCCCAGATTAACCAAGGTTTTTGTTTTTTCAAGATCAGTTGAGGATCTGGTCCTCAAGGGTCACTCAGGTTTTTTTTGGGGGGAGCCCCTGGCTCATTTTGGCTTTTCATTTACCAGTTCCATCCACTCAAGGACAAAGTCAGGTCTTGCTCAACCAGGCTTCCCTTTTTGAAGCATAAGCAGACTTTCTTCTTTGTAGACTGGACAATAGCTGAAGTCCCATTAGTGGATCTCCAAGACCTCCCTTTACATGAAGACTGGTGACTCACATTTGCAGGATATTTCAAGAAATGCCCCCATGCATAGTCCCCTGGGACTTAGTTGACCTCTGAGGGCAAGGAACAAAGTTATCCCTTAAGACCCTCAGCCAAATTGGTAAGGGCATTAAGTATGGTCCTTAAGCATCCAGAAAGGCTAAGTTACACCAGCCTGATACTTTTAACTACTCTATAATATTTTAGAAAAGGCTTGGACAAAAGCTTAAGCAGCCTTGTATAAGAACTACTAAGAAGCACTCCCATAAAATAAATACTGTGGTTAGACATAATGTCACGACAAACTAGTTTTTCCACATTCCTTTGATCTTATATTACTCTAAAATATGCATACATATCCTTCATCCATATACCAAAAATTCCTAACTCTGAAAATAAATGGTAGCTTAGTTCTAGAACCTGTTAAGGGATTCACAATATAAGAGCATAGTTGTTTTCAGATCATGAGGAATATAACATTAATGTTGCTCAGTTTGCCTTACAACTAGGTAATTGGTGCTAGCCTCACAGATGAGGGATGCCATTTGTCATTTGTTTTTCTGGGACTATGATAACATGATATCTTCTGGTTTCATCCATTTACCCTCAAAGTTCATGATGTCATCTTTCTTTACTGCTGCATAGAACTCCATTGTGTAGATGTACCACATTTTCTCTATCCACTCGTCAGTTGAGGGGCACTTGGGTTGGTTCCAGCTCTTTGCTATTGTGAAGAGAGGTGCAATAAATATGGCTGTGCATGTATCTCTTTGATGAGTCTTGTGGGAGTGGTTTGACTGGGTCAGGTGGCAAGCTCATTCCCAGTCTTCCAAGGGTTCTCCACACTGCTTTCCATAGTGGTTGTACAAGTTTACATTCCCACCAGCAGTGGATGAGTGTTCCCCTTTCCCACAACCTCTCCAGCACTTGGTATCATTTGTTTTCTTGATCCTAGCCAGTCTTATTGGAGTGAGATGATATCTTAAGGTGGTCTTAATTTGCATTTCATTAGCAACTTTGAACACTTTTTTTTTTTTTTTGTCTTTTTGAGACAGGGTCTCCCTGGAGCTTCAGCTATCCTGGAACTCACTCTGCAGACCAGGCTGGCCTTGAACTCACAGAGATCCACCTGCTTCTGCCTCCCAAGTGCTAGGATTAAAGGCATGCACCACCATGCCCGGCTGAACACTTTTTAAGATGTTTCTCAGCCATCTCTAATTCCTTACTTGTGAAGTCTCTGTTCAGCTCTTTGCTCCATCTTTTGAGTGAGTCATTTGCTTTTTCTTCTTCGTTTTTTGAGTAGTTTATATATTCTGGAAATCAATGCTTTGTCAGATGTATCTGCAGTGAAGGTTTCCTCCAACTCTGTGGGTTTTCTCCTCACTTCCTTGATTGTTTCTTTTGATGTACAGAAGCTTTTAAGTTTAACGAGGACCCATTTGTCAATTGTCAATCTTATTTCCTGCACAGCTTCTGTCTGATTTAGGAAGTCTTTTCCTATGCCTATGTCTTGTAGGCTGCTGCAGACTTTTTCTTCTATCACCTTTGGAGTTTTGGGTTTCACGTTGAGGTCTTTGAGGTCTTTGATCCATTTGCAGTTTTCTTTTGTACAGGGCAAGAGGTAGGGGTTTAACTTTATTCTTCTACAAGTGGTGATCCATTCTTGCCAACACTACTTGCTGTCTTTCCTCCATTGTGTCTTCTTGGCCCCCTTGTAAGTATGAGGGGGCTGAAATTGTATGTGCTCAAATTTGGATCTTCAGTTTTGTTCCATTGGTCAACAGGTTTGTTTCTGTGCCAGTACCAGGCTGTTTTTATGACTATAGCCCTGTAGTATAGTTTGATGTCTGGTGTACAGATCCCCCCTGTATTGCTCTTTTTGCTCAGGGTTACTTTGGCTATTTGAGGTCTTTTGTTTTTCCATGTGAAATTAAGGAGTTTTTTTGTCCAGGCCTGTGAAGAAACTCTTGGGGACTTTAATTGGGATTGCATCGAATCCGTATATTAATTTGGGTAGAATGGACATTTCTACTATTTTAATTTTTCCAATCCATGAGCATGGGAGGTCTTTCCATCTTCTGATGTCTTCTTCAATTTCCTTCTTCAGGGGTTTAAAATTTTTTGTTGTAGAGATGTCTTCAATTAGGTTTGTTCCTAGGTATTTTATTGTTTTTGAGGCTATTGTGAGTGGGAAGTTCTCCTTGTATTCCTTCTTCGGTTGCTTGTTGTTGAAGTAAAGAAAGGCTACTGATTTTTATAGGTTAATTTTGTATCCTGCCACTTTACTGAAACTCAATTGTTTGTAGGAGTTTTCTGGTGGAGTTTTTAGCATCCCTTAGGTAAACTATCATATCATCAGCAAAAAGTGATAGTTTGACTTCCTCTTTTCCAATTAGTACTCCTTTAATTTCCTTTTCTTGCCTTATTGCCCTAGCAAGTGTTTCAAGCACTATATTGAAGAGGAGTGATGACAGGAGGCAGCCTTGCTGAGTTCTTTTCTTTAAGGGGAATGCTTCTGTCTTTTCTCCATTTAGGATGATCTTGGCTGTGGGTTTCCTGTATATGGCTTTGATTACATTGAGGAATGATCCCTCCAATCCAATTCCCTCTAGGACTTTAAGCATGAAGGGATGCTGGATTTTGTCAAAAGCTTTTTCAGCATCAATTGAGATGATGGTGTGGTTTTTGTCTTTCAGTCCATTTATGTGTTTTATGATATTTATTGATTTTTGTATGTTGAACCATCCCTGCATCTCTGGTATGAATCCAACTTGGTCATGATGGATGATCTTTTTGATGTGGGTCTGTATGTGGTTTGCAAGTATTTTGTTGAGAATTTTTACATCTGTGTTCATTAATGAGATGGGTCTATAGTTCTCCTTTTTGGTTGTATCTTTGCCTGGTTTTGGTATTAGAGTGATGCTGGCTTCATAGAAGTAATTTGGGAGACTTCTCTCTGCTCATATCCTTCTGAACAATTTGAGTAATAATGTTTGTAAGTCTTTTTGAAATGTTTTATAGAATTCTGCTGTGAAACCATCTGGGCCTGGGCTTTTTTATTTGGGAGGTTTCTTATTACATCTTCAATTTCTTCATATATTATGCATCTTTTTAAGTTGTCAATCTCTTCTTGGTTAAGCTTTGGTGAGTCCCAGGATTTCAGATATTCATCCATTTCTCCTGGGTTTTCAAACTTAGTAGAGTATAGGTTTTTGAAGTATTCCTGTATGATTGTCTGGATCTTTTCATTGTCTGTTGTGATATTTCCCCTTTCAGCAGGGTTTCTATTGATTTGGAGTTGCTCTTTCTTTCTTTTGGTTAACTGGGCTAAAGGTCTGTCTATCTTGTTTGTTCTCTCAAAGAACCAACTTTTGGATCCAATGATTTTTTTGGTATTGTTTTCTTTGTTCTATTTCATTGATTTTTGCTCTGATTTTTTTGTTATTTCTTCCTGTCTGTTGCGTTTTGTGTTCATTTGTTGTTGTCTCTCAAGAGTTAGCTGCAGTGTTAGATAGTTCATTTGTGCTCTTACTACTATCTACAACAACACATGAAGACTAAACAACACACTCCTGAATAAGGAATGGGTCAAGGAAGGAATAAAGAAAGAAATAAAAGTATTCCTGGACCTGAATGACAGCACAACACAACAAAACCTATGAGATACTTTAAAAGCAGTCCTAAGAGGTAAGTTCACTTGTGCTCTTTCTGTTTTTCTAATGTAGGCACCTAGGCCTTATCCTGGTGTTGATATTGAGCTTTATTGCACTGTGGTCTGATAGAATGCAAGAAATTATTTCAATCTTTTTTGTATTTGTGGAGGTTTTTTCTGTGTCCCAGTATGTGGCCAATTTTGGAAACTGTTCCATGGGGTGCTGAGTAGAAAGTGTATTCTCTGGTATTTGAGAGGAATATTCGGTAGATGTCTGTGAGGTCTGTTTGGTGTATCATATCATTCAGTTCAGATGTCTCTCTGTTTATTCTTTGTCCGGTTGACCTGTCCAAAGGGCTCAGTGGAGTACTGAAGTCCCCTACTATGAGTATGCTGGGGTTAATCTGTGCCTTGAGGTCCTGGAGAATTGTCTTTATAAAGTTTGGTGCACCAGAGTTTGGTGCATATTTATTCATAACTGTGAAATCTTCATGGTCAATTGTTCCTTTGATAAAGAGGTAATGACCCTCTTTGTCTCTTCCGATTTCTTTTACTTTGAAGTCTATTTTGTCTGATATTAAAATAGCAACTCCTGCTTTCTTTTTGGTACCATTTGCTTGGAATATTTTTTCCATCCCTTCATCTTAAGTTAGTGCCTATCTTTGAGAGTGAGATGGGTTTCCTTTAGACAGCATATAGATGGGTTTTGTTTCTTAATCCAATCTCCCAGTCTATGTCTTTTGATTGGGGAGTTTAGTTCATTAATATTTAAGGTTATAATTGAAAGATGTGTGTTGCTTCCTTTCCCTTTATTATCCATTTGCATTTTTGGTCTAGGTTTCTACTTTTGCAGTTATGCTTTTATTAATTTCTCTTTCTAGGTGCCTGGGGATAGTTGCTCCTCTCTTCTGTCCTTTGAATTGCTTCAAGTATTCTCTGAATGGTTAGTTTTCCAGACATGTAGTCTATCATCTTGTTTATGTCATGGAAGATTTTTCTCTCTCCTTCAACTATAATTGACATTTTTGCTGGGCATAGTAACCTGGGTTGGCATCTATAGTCCCTTAACACTGGGAATGCTTTGCTCCACATTCTTCTTGCTTTCATAGTTCACACTGAGAAGTCAGTTATAATTCTGATGGGTTTTCCCTTATATGTAACTTGTTGTTTTTCTCTTGTGGCTTTCAGAATTTTGTCTTTGTTTTGGGCGTCTAACATTTTAACTATGATATGGTGTGGGGAGTTTCTTTTCTGATCTTGTCTGTTTGGAGTTCTATGTGCTTCTTGTATTTGTATGGGTTTGTCTTTTTCTTAGTTTGGGGAAATTTTCATCTATTATTCTGTTGAAGATCTGACCAATACCATTCTCTTGGGATTCTTTTCCTTCCTCTATTCCTATCATGCAGAGGTTTGATCTTTTCATAGTGTCCCACAGTTCCTGGTTGTTCCACGTTTGTATATTTTTAAATTTTTCATAATCTTTTCTTGAGCTTTTTAGTTTTTCTGTGTTATCTTCCAGGTCTGATATTCTTTGTTCTGTTTCCTCCATTCTACTTCTGAGGCTTTTTCCGTTCCTTTCCTCTTGATTGGATAAGTGTTCAATTTCCTTTTTCCTTTCATCCTGTGATTTCTTTAGTATTTCCATTTCCTTTTGGAGCTTCCCAATCTCTTCCTGTAGCTCCTTGCTTTGCTGGTTGGTTTGTTTTTTTCAGTGTTTCCATTTCCTTCCGAAGTTTGTCATTCTCTCCCTCTAGTTCTTTCTGGCATTTGTCATTCTCTCCCTCTCGGTCCTTCTTGAGATTTTAATTCTCTTTTCTTAGTTCTCTGACTTCTTCTTTATATTTTTTGATTTGACTATGTCTGTAATTGTTCCTCTAAGATCTGTGTCCTGGGCCACCCCTAGGGGGATCCCACTATAGGAACCTCCCACAGGGTTGGTAGAGCTTGGTGTGGAATTATCCTGCACCTTTCTCGTGTTGTCCCTTTGTCATGTCCCTGGCATGTGTTTCCCTTTGCCTGTATTCTGATGTGAATCCCAAATGCCTCTTCACTGTGTTGGAGGCTTGCTTTGCTTGCCTCCTTCATATGCCTTTGTGGTGTTTGTTTGTTTGTTGTTTTTTTCTCCTTGTTTATGGAGTGTTGACTTGTCTAGGTTTCTGGCTTTCAATTTTGTTTATATATTGGAAGTCTAACTCACTCTTCCCTTTCTGTTCTGAAAGTTCATAAAAAAAATGTGTAGGGTACAACCCAGTTGGGTTGTACAGTGCTTAGTACTGTGCTCACTCTGTTTCCTGTCAGCCAGTTTCTCTAGGTTGTTTTTAGGGCTTGGTGATGAGGAACTAGAGGTGTCTCAGGTTCACTGTTTCATTTATTGCTTTGCCTTGTGCCTCAGAATCACTATTGTGTTTGCACTTGGACACTCCCTCAGCAAGTCCAGTTGTGGGGGGGATATGTCTCACTTAGTCCACAACCCAGTACTCTGTGCTTCAGGTGGTCCTGGGAAATCCCTGATCTAAGCTCTGTGCACTCAAGTCTCACAGTGGCAACAGGCCCACCTTTTATACCAGGTAGCAGGACAACTCTACCCCACAGCCACACAAGGACAATGATTCAGTTATCTAACAAACCAATGATACAATTATCCAACAACCCAGTGATAGAATTATCTAACAATCTGCCTGGCTGAAGCACCCAGCTCCTTACCTGTGCTTCAGGTGGTCCTGGGAAATTCCGATCTAAGCTCTGTGCACTCTGTAGCAGAGTTCTAAGAGTCTTGAGGAAACCAAAGAAGAGTCAATGAACAAAAGTTGCTCATTGAAGGTCTTTGGCATGCAGCAGCTAGGGGAAGTCTAGTCAGACGAAGCTGTGATGAATACAGACAGGCAGCGAGGAGAAGTTGTCAGTCAACTGCTTCCAGCACAGGCTTTTTACAAGCAGATTTGATCAGTCTGCCTCCATGTCTGCTGCAGGCACTGTGCAGGTGCTGTTCTGTGTATGCACTGGAAGCAGCTATAGGTCCCTTCCTCTCAGAGAAAACACAGAAGACAGAGCTTAGGGGGCAGTTACAGCCCAGTTGTTGCAGTTGACCATAAAATTGCATGTGTTATGCGTCCTTTCCCTCCTCCACTCTTCACGTTTTCCTTATCCCTGGCTAACCAACCTTTTTGAAGGCAATGGTAATTTACTTTTTGGTGTGACTAAACCATTACTGGGGAGTTTGAGATTTTTCAAGCCAGGTTCTCTAC
Organism: Rhizomys pruinosus; assembly: GCA_009823505.1. Classification (NCBI taxonomy): domain Eukaryota; kingdom Metazoa; phylum Chordata; class Mammalia; order Rodentia; family Spalacidae; genus Rhizomys; species Rhizomys pruinosus. The sequence continues at coordinate 1,043,478 of VZQC01013236.1, read as the reverse complement.
ATATGTCCATTCATGACGTAAGTCCAGTTCCAGGAGACACCAGCTGCATCAGCTGGCTTCCATGTCGTTCTCCCCGTGCTCTCTTGTGTGGGAACAGCCTAACCTCCTCCTGCTGCTCAGAATCAGTTACTTCTTCAGGATGATGATGCTTCTTGTTTTCCTGTTGTACCTTGAACACCAGGTGACCAGTATGCCCTGGTAAAAGCCATAAGTTAGGGTTACAGGACATATGCTCTGATCCTGGCAAAATGGTGGGGATCAGCACTGTGAGGACGGGAAGCACACAATTTTCTCATGGGTTATAGAGTACAAAAGTGGCAAAGAGAGCCACTTCCCCATCTACCATTTAGTTTCTGGTCTCAGCTATTCTTCCACATGACCCTCCACAAGTCTCTGATTTAGTATAGAAACTGAATTCTAAGAAATGCCACCTATCCTTGGACAGCTGTGCCTTGAAACTCATCCAGTTGTGATGTCAGTAGGTCTTTCCTATGTTCCGAAAAACTGCTTGCTTTTGAATGGCTCTGTGTGTGATACCATCCATGGTTGCTATGATACAGTCTTTTATTGTGAAGTGGGTTCCCTAACAGCTGTAGTGCACAGGTCTCCATATTTCTGTCAGGTATTCTACAACCCTGAAATCATTCCTCTGAACCATGAACTAACTGAAGCTATGCAGGCAGGAGAGGCAAGTTTATGACCAGAATAGGGATCTTAGAAGGAAAGCTACTGTCCTTTCCAGGAGGGAAGAACCTCCAAGTCTCTAGCAATAGTGCAGTGTTGAGGGTTAAACTGCCAGCTGTCAGTTTATCCCTTTGAGAAATAACAGTAGATAGACTGGTCTCAGCCAGTGGGAGTCCATGTTATGGTTGTAGCAGTGTTATCAGTAGCCACTCCTGTGTCCTGTGAAGCCACTGTTTATTGTATGTTTTCTGGTGTGGTACATGACATTTCAAGTGGATTCCATGACCAAAGGAATCATTGTGTGCTGTGAAATGGGTTCCAGAAACAGATGCTTCAACCCCTAATACAATGGCAACTGTGTTCATGCAGCCGTGTTTCCAGGTTTGCGGTGGCAGTGATGAGAGCTGGCTAATGTCAGCTAACTGAATCATGTTGTTTATATTGGTATTCAATGATTTTTCTGTTGAATGCCTTCTGGTAGGCGTTAAAATATGATGCAAATTCTTCACACATTGTTCCCACTCCCATGTGTCCATCTAGAAGTCTCTACCCTACACATCCTTGTCTCTGATTTTGAAGATTATATATATGCATATATATATATATATATATATATATATATAGTATTAGTACTTAATACATACTACATGACATATATACTATAAGAAAATATACTGACATATACTGGCCTCTCAAGTGCTGAGATTAAAGGTGTGAGCCACCGTACCTGGAATATACTGATATATTCTTGCCTCAGCTAGGTGACTAAGGTTGCGACTGGCAGCTCTATATGTTAGGATGGTCTTCTCATCCCTGCCTTCCAAGGCCACTCCTGCAGGCGGATGTCATACAGCCCTCTCTTTCCAGCTTGCTCCTCTGCACCAGGCAGCCCAGCTATACACCAATTTGGTCTTTTTCCTCCTTCCTCAGCTGATCACATGGAAACTTCTTTAGCCTCCTAGTGTGAGCTGGGAACATGAGTTCTGGTTCTTACAGAACAACATGAGTTAGCCTGTCTCCTCTCACCCTATGTGGGAATAGATCTGCATAATTTCTGTCTTATAACAGACCCCCCCCCACCACCACCTGGACCTGTCCAATTTTATAACTTGGCAGGATGAATCTTTGTAGCTATAGAGTCACTGTGTTTACAAAGAAACAAAACCCAAAAGAGGCAGAAAAATACCAAAAGTTTCATTTAAATTCGGTATATCAGCTATTACAGATGCTCTGAACAGCCCAACACAAGGCACAGACTGGTGGATTATATTTTTTATGTGTATGTATGTGTTTGTGTGAGAGTATGCACACAGTGTGCAGGTGCCCGTGGAGGCCAGAAAAGAGCACCAGACCTCCTGGAGCTGGAATTACAAACATTGTCAGCCATTGGACCTGGATGTTGGGAATCAAACTCAGGTCCTCTGCATGAGCAGCAAGTGCTCCTAACCAATGAGTCATCTGTCCAGCCTGATTGGATTTTTTAAAAAATACATTTTAATTGAGTTTTTGTGGATTTCAGCAATAGATTGGATTTTAAATGATGCAACTATAATTGCTTAAAATCTTTCAGGACAAGAGAAGTATTCTGAAACCTAATTGTGGTGATGGTTGCATAAAGTGAACGTTTTTCTAAAACTCATCAAAGTGTACATGTAAAAGTGATACATATTAGTACATGTGAACTATGTAGGTATATATTAGTGTATGTTAATGTTAGCATGTTAGTATATGCATATGGTAGTATATGATAGTCTGTTACAAGTATATATTAGTACAAACTAATATGTTAGTATATGTTAAGCAATAGCATTGAGCCTACATACTAATATGTTAGTATATGTAAATAATAGCAATGAGCCTATTATTTATAATAATGAAAGAAATATCTTTTATTTATTTATTTTTATTTATTATTTTTTATGTGTATGAGTGTACTGTCTGCATGTAGGTTGGTGCACCCGTGTTGTGCAATGCCGCGGAGGTCAGAAGAGGGCATCAGATTCCCCTGGAACTGGAGTTAAAGACAGTTCTTAGCCGCCATGTGGGTACTGGGAATCGAACCTGGGTCCTCTGCAGGAGCAGTTGATGCTCTTAACCGCTGAGCCATCTCTCCAGCCCCAAGAAATGTCTTTTATAAATGAGAACATGCTTCAACCTATTCTCTCCCACCTTCTCTCTTTTTCCCTCTCTCTCTCTCTATATATATATATATGTGTATATTTTTTTTTCCCAGATATTAGAAAATGAAACAAGATACACACAGAGTTGCTTGGGATGTGCTACCTTTGCTAGGATGGTCGGTGAAGGCCTGTCTGAGCAAGTGCATCCTTTTCAATTTAACAGCTATAACAAGACAGCAGAGCAACTTCATTCCCATTTGCAGCAGCTGTGGATTATAATTCTCTCCCTGCCAGCAGCATGCATGCATCCCCACTGTTTTCTTGGTCTGGTGCGAGTTCTTTTTTTAACTCATTTTCTTTTTTATTTAATTTTATGTGTATGAATGTACTGTCTGCATGTAGGTTTGTGCACCTGTGTTGTGCAATGCCGCGGAGGTCCGAAGAGGGTGTCGGATTCCCCTGGAACTGGAGTTAAAGATGGTTCTCTGCCACCATGTGGGAGCTGGGGATCGAACCCAGGTCCTCTGCAAGAGCAGTTGGCACTCTTAACCACTAGGCCATCTCTCCAGCCCCTTAACTCATTTTTTTAACCTTATTCTTTACATCGGCCGAAGGTGGAGATTTATTTATTATTAACTACAAGGCACTCTTCCAAATCTACATGCCCAGGTTTCATCAGGGGTTGCCCGGCCAACCTGGGTGTACACACTACTCTGTGTAGATGGAATTGACAAGGTGCCCATTTCTCTATAGGCCTCCTAGCTCAGCCCACCAGTGTCTGGGCATGCTCCACCATGAACCACAGCTTCCTGCCTCTCACCAGCCAGACCTTTAAGCAGGCTGATTGGGGTCCTGGGGACGTCGAAGCTGTTAAGAGGAAGATGGCTGCTTTCTCCTCTGCAGTCTCCTACCTGCAGTGGTAGTCGAGATGTACTCTATTATCCCACAGAAAGAAGATGTGTTCCAGAGGCTGGGAAACACACTGGTTTAATTTAGGAAGCATCTTTATAGAGTCAAGTAATTAAGCTTGGAAATGATGCTTCCCCGGTGTAATAGCCTTGGTCAGGCAGCACATTTATTTTTTTATTTTAAGCTGAGCTAATGAAAATCAACAATTTTCTTGAGATAATAGAGGTCAAGGCTCAGTAAAGAGGGAAGAAGAGATGAGAACTAGGTAGGAGACGAATGTCAATCATCTTAACCTACTAAAGGAATACATTTTAAGTGACCAAATTTCCATGGTGGAAAAAGGCGATGTATGTCACTGTGCACAACCCTGATGCTGGGAAATTATTGAGGACACTGTTCTAGCCAGCCAGCTGGAGGTTCTGCTGGTCCTGAGTCCTAAGGGCCCATCCCAGGAAAGGGCTCTTGTTACATTTCCTGCCTGCTTCCAGGTGCTGAGGAAAGCAAGGATTGTTAGAAAGGGGAGTGGACTCTGTAAAACAGAGCAACTGAGTAGACTACTGCTGCTTTCCACCAAACCATGACTCCCTGAAGAGTCCTGAGCCCTGCAGTAAAGGAGCAAGATCAGTCTTCCTGTTGCTCAGACACCTCCACATACTTGGGAGGCTGAAGATCAAACCCTCTCTGCAAACCTGAACATAGCACTGTTGTCTGGTACAGTCTGAACTGGTGTTAAGCCCTGTGATCATTTCATAGTGGTATCCATTTGCCATCTGTTCTTGTTTTAAGTACAAATACATTCTTATCCTGGCTCTAGCTCATCATAAATGTCTTTGGAAGATTAATTTTGTATTTTAAGCATTTAAACTTGCCTGTGTGCTGTGAGGCAAGGTGTGGACAGGGACCCCTGCTGCTGAAAGGCACGAACAATGATTATATGTATTCAACAGACTTTATTTTTCATGCTGGCTAAGCTGCTCCTGGTGATAAGCTAACCACTTAAGAAGGCGTTTTCACCCTGCCATTCCCACTGGGTTTCCAAGGCCTTTGTGCCCTTGTCTGTACAGGCTGGTGTAGGAAGTGTGCTTCCCCGTCTGTTCAAGTCACCATCCGTTAGCTAGCTGAATCTCTATTTTTCATCTGAGATTTATAGAATCCCCTCCATGTGTCTGGCAGTTTAAGCATTTAGGTTATGAAATATAAAATAGATAGTCCTTGCCATGGAGAATCTGGGAACCTAATGGAGAAAAACAAACGACCACATACACATATATACATAGACATACGCAGACACACACACACACACACACGCACACACACGCACACACATACAGAACATAATGTGGAATTGGGCTTCAGATACTTTGATTCAAATCCTGTCTCTTTTTGTTTTTTCTGCTCAAATGAAACACTGAATCTTTCTTCACTCAAATTCTCATCTAGACTATCCAAGTTTAGGACTGTGGATGTAGCTCAGTTGGTTGAGCATTTGCCTAGCATGTATGAATCCCGGGGGGTTCAGTTCTCAGCAGCACATAAACCAGCTGGGGTGCCACATGCATGTCATCCTTGCACTTGAGAAGGAGAGGCAGGAATATTAGAAGTTCGGGGTCTTCCTCAGATATAGAGCCAGTTCAAGGCAAGCCTTCAAAAATGCAGATTCAAGCCGGGAGTAGTGGTGCACGCCTTACTTTGGGCCTAGTATAGACTAAATAGTAGGGAAGGAGCTCTGAATCAGTCAGACAAAATATATCTTAAATGTAGGTAGGACTCAGATATCAATGGATGTCCTAAAAATGAAACAACAGATATATAATATGTCAGCTAGGGAGGGTGGACAGACAGCTCAGCTCAGTGGTTAAGGGCACCAGTTGCTCTTGCAGAGGACCCAGGTTCAGTTCCCACCATCAAATGATGGCTAACAACCCTCTGTAACTCCAGTTCCAGGGAATCCAGTACCCTTTTCTGACCTCTGTGGGCACTGCACAGCATGGGTGCACTTATATATATGCACACAATATACTTATACACATAAAATAAACATAAAATACTTTTTGAAAAAGAAAATATGTCAGCTAGGGATGCAGCTTCAGAGAAGGTAAGCAGCAAGATGACTGCAGAAAGGAAGGTGCTGATTTGGATGCTCAGACACTACCTCTCTGAAGAGGAAGCCCTGGGTAGCAACCATGGCCAGTTGAGAGAAGGGTTATGTGCCAGTAGGGGAGAAAGCTGCCTCAGGCACAAGCCCAGGGAGGATTAGCCAGCCACTGGGGCCAGGGCGTTCTAGCCCTGAGCAAAGGGAGAGAGGAGAGAGAGGCAAGGCCAGGAAGACTGTGCCACTGGCAGCGCGCACTGGGGACTGTCACAGCCACTTTTTAGGCTTGTCAGGGTAGGACTGGGGCAGTCACCAGGCCTCGGTGTGACTCAGCCACTGTCCCTGTGGGGCAAGAATGATGACAGGACAATGAAACAAGAACTAGGGAACACGGCAGAGGATCTGGGAGAGGCACGGAAGTGAAGGACACCTGTGTTCAAAAGTTCACAGTTTAGTAGGAGGAACGAGGGGGAAACTCAGAAGCATCTGTGACAGAGGAACTAAGGCCGGCGCCCCGGTAAAGACTGTCTTCTGCATCATAGGAAAGTTCTGTGATTCTTCCCCCATCGATGTTATTGTCTATTGCACCAGAGCAACTGTGGGCTTTCCTCCTCTATCCCAAAAACTCTAGCCTAGCACAGTGCCCCGCTTGTGACTGGCTTTTGAGGGGTATGGGCTGAATGACGCCATCAGCATATCGGAAGAAAATACCCGGGGTGGAAATGCTGCAGCCAATCTGAGCTGACCTTACTGTTTTACTCAATGCTCATACATATGTTGTTAGTAAGATGTTTTACATATTCATGGAGCCAGTGTTTGAGTACTGCATTCAGCCACTAGAATGCTTAGGAGCCAAGCTGAAGAATCAATCTCACACGAGAGTAGTTAGAAGTATCTGCTGCCTCTTAGAGAAGGTGCAGACCGTAGCACTCACATTGACTAGATGGTCCTGGGAGTGGGGCTCTTGGGGCTTTCCCTGTTTGAAACTAAGAATCATATAGAACCAAAGGACAGTAGAGGTCTTTGGGGGTCGCTCTGGCTAACTCTGAGCCTGCATTGCGGGTGTGGGGTGTGGGGAGGGGAGGAGCAATGTGAAGGGTTAACACTTAACCAGTCACATGGAGCATCCCAGCCCACTCTGGCTAAGGACTATTACTCTCAGTGCAGATGCAGAGCTGGGATTAGTTTAGAGGGGAACACAGTGTCCTGTGTCCGCCACCCTCTATGGTCTAGGTGCTCCTTGGAACACAGTAGATGAGTTCTTTCTGAGCTGGGAGAGTTCAAAGAAGAATGAAGGAGCGGGAGACCAAGCTAGGAAAACCAGCAGCCAGCCTTGTTGCTAGGAAACAAGGATATCTGTGTATAGAGTAGTCCTGGGGCTGAAATCTAGGTAATGGAAAGGCAGGATGGGAAATGGGATATAAAGGATTTCAGAGAGGTGGGAGAGAAAATGCTTCCACCTCCAAGATCACAGGTTTTTTTTTTCTCCCCAACAATTCTAAAATAAGAAAAGAGGGCAAAAAGAAATAGGAAAAAAAAAAAAAAAAGGAAAAGGATGTTAGTTTAGCAAAGCAGCTATGTCATGCCCAGCAGGCTGACTCAGTGGGTAAAGGCTCCAAACCTGACACCTGAACTTAATCCCAGGACCCACATGATGGGAGGAGAGAACCAAGGCTGCAAATTGTTCTCTGGCTTTATACCGTGCAGGGGTGCAGGTGCATTTCCCATACATTAATGCACTAAAACAAAAATACTTGTGTTATGCTTCCTCGTGGGCTTTGTTCATTCTGCATTGCAGTCTCCTATTGCCCTGTACAAGTTGTTCTGAAGCTTCATCCTTTCCTTGAGGTGCCTTGGTCTTTCTGTCATTCTATGTGGTTTAAGGAAGAATACTTCAAAGTTAGAGCCTTTATTCTGAGGAACAAAACCTTTCCCCTTCTCTTTTGAGGGAGGAACTACTGTCTCAGACAAGTTCCCTTCTATTGATCCAGTATGCATCAGGACTATGCCTTGGGGAAGGGTCTGGGGGAGGGGCCGATGGGGGGCAGGGCTAGGGGTGCTCGTCCTTCTTGTTATTTGAGATACTATTGTTGACTACCAATGGACATGGCATCACATTAAAGGGTGAGAAGAGATTTATTCTGCCTATTCAGTTCATTCTGTACAATTGCAGATCACGTTGCCTTTTGGTGACACACAGCTTGTTTTCAGATCATCTTGGAATAAAACTCTGGAGCTTAGCTGGGCATGGTGGTGCACGCCTTTAATTCCAGCACTTGGGAGGCAGAGGCAGGTGGATCTCTGTGAGTTCAAGGCCAGCCTGGTCTACATAGCAAGTTCCAGGACAGCTAGGGCTGCAGGGAGATACTGTCTCAAAAAGACAAAAAAAAAAGAAAGAAAACAAAAAACAACTCTGGAGCTTAGTGTTCGGATGTACTAAAAACTCATTTAAATGTAATATTTTACCTTTGCAAAAACTTTAAAAGATGTTATTTAGTTCAGTTGGCACAGGGTTTGCCTAGCATGCACAAAGCCCTGTGTTTTACACTCAGTACCGTAAACGTTGAGTGTAGCGCATGTCTCTAACCCCTAGCACTCAGGAAGTAGAGGCAGGAGGATTAGAAGCTCTAGGCCACAGGCCTTTCGCTTCTGCATAGAGAGTTGGGGACCAGCCTAGGCTTCATTAGACCCTGTCTAAAAAAAAGTGTTGAGAGAGACAGAGGCAGAGAGACAGAGAGAAAGAGAGAGAGGAAGAGGGAAGAGGGAAGAGGGGAAGAAATGGAAGGAGACAAAGGAGAAGAGAGGATAAGAAAGGAGAACAGAGAAACAAAATAAGGCATTTGGAAAGAGAAGAAGCTTGAGCATTGGAAATGTTAAAAAAGAAAGAAAAGAAAGGTCAAGGTAAAGTCACAGAAGGGTCGCTCCTGGGTCCAACATGCCGGCCACTGCCCTCGTCCTGCTAACGAACCTGGCCCTCTCCTCCCACACCTAATGGCCCCAGTGGCCCTGCTGGGGGAAGATGTATGAAATTCCTTGGAGACCCACTGGTCCTGGTGTTCAGAGAAGTGGAGATGCTGCAACCACTGAGAGATGCTGAACCCATGCGGAGTATAAGTCCAGCCTGACCTGGGCTCTTTGCCACAATCCTCAAGATTTTGGACTCCATAAAATAGCCTTGCTCACAGAACCAGAAGTTCTCCTGGCTGAAGACATACCCACAACCTCTTTAGAAAAAGGTTTCCAGAGCCGCATTTGTGGGAGTGGGCACCCCTACACTCCTAGCATCTCCTGGCTGAGGCTATTGGAGGAAAGGGTGTCTCATGGGAGGAAGCATATAGGTGGACCAAAATATTCCAAAGTCTGGAACCTGTTGAGTGGCATGATGTCACAAGTGGCACATTCCATACCATTGAACTTTACTTCATTCACAAAGGCATTAGGTGCATATAGAGCATAAACAAATCTTGCGGTTGACCTTGCATCCCTTTCCTAAGCTATCTCATCATTTTATATACAAATATTCCAAAACGGGTAATCCTCCAAAATACTTTGGGTCGCAAGCATTTCCGATAGGGGATATTCAACATGCAACATCACAGTTTGAGCAAGAACATAGCTCACGAAGGGCCAGGAAGCCTGCAAAAGGAGGGGTGAAGGAGCAAGTCCGAGCCATGATGATGCACAGTACAGCAGGGGAGGGAGTCAGAGTCTGCCCAGTCTTGTGACACTTGTTGTCTCTAATGGTTTGGGTGTAAAATATCCCCCAAAGCTCAGAGCTCAGTGCAGCCACGTGCAGGGGTTGGGAGTGACTGGGTCATGAGGGTGCTAACCTCATTAGGAGACCATTGGGTAGTGATGCAAACTTTAGGAGGTGAAGCATAGTTGATAAAGTAGGTCACTAGAGGCAGGCCTTTAAAGGGTCTGTTTGATCCTTAACTCTCTACCTTTTTTCCCTAGCCACCATGAACGGAACAGCTCTGATCCTCCCTGTGCGCACCACAAAGCCCTGCTTTGAGGGCCGCTCACATACAGCTCACCAGCTTCCTTTGCAATCTGCTTCCCGAGGGGAATCACTGCCAGCACCATGCTCAGCTAAGGGGTTTGCTACCCAGCAGTGCCGTTGCATCAGACTCCAAATTCCACTTGTTTCTAGCTCTAAGGCCCAGAGAGACTGCATGTGCAAGACTGTTCCTCATGCAGCAGAGGTGATTAACACAGAAAGCCACAACTGGCTAAAATGGCGACAACAGGAGACATGGAGTGCGTGTCCCTGGAGGGGACTCCTGTATTAAACCTCATCTACCCAGAGCTCGGGAAGCATTGCAGAAGAGCGGGAAGGAAGGAAGGACTGTGAGCACCAGGGGTGGCGGATGACTACAAGGCAACGGTTCTCCAGGCCTCTGGGAACTGGCTTTTCTGAACTTACGGCCATGGGGACAGCATGCACAAGACCCTGCAAACTCAGATTAGACAAAACCCACCCTTAACTGAGGAACTATTGGCAGCTGATCACTGCTGGGGGAGGGAGAGTGGATTTTCTTTCAATGGAGAGAGTCCGGACAGGCTGACCAGGCTCCAGTAAATGAACTCACACCAAGGTACATCTGGGGTCACAGGCTTCACTTGATGGGCCTTAGCATGTATGACAGATACATGAGGTCCGGGGGTGGGGGCTATGATGGGTGCAGACAGGGGAGAGTGTCTGAATTTAATTAGGATGTATGAAGTCCACAAAGATTCAATAAAAATTACATCTTTGGCCCAGGACTAGAAATACATTAATAAGGAGGGATGGGGAAAAGAGGGATGGAATCCCTTCTTCCTGCCACGTCTCTCCCTGTCCTCTCTCCCATATCATTACAATGTCTTCTATATCCATGTATACTCTGTCTGCAGATCCCTTACTTGGATGATAAATCAGCAGCATTGTGCATCAAGTAGCTTCTACAGGATGTCCTGAGACCCTCCCACATTATACTTTCATTCTTTCTTTCTTTTTTTTTTTTTTTTTTTTTTGGTCTTTTAGAGACAGGGTCTCCCTGTAGCCCCAGCTCTCCTGGAACTTGCTCTGTAGACCAGGTTGGCCTTGAACTCACAAAGATCCACCTGTCTCTGCCTCCTGAGTGCTAGGATTAAAGGCATGCACCACCAAGCCCGGCATTATACTTTTATGAGGAAAAAAACACCTTGTTAATTCTAAGGGCTGCTTTGCAAACGAATGTTGGAACACAACCCAGTCACAACATGAGGACATTTCATTCTTATAAATTGATCTTTCTAAGCCAGTGTCTGGGAGATGGCTGGGAAATGCACTTAGCAAATCTCTTGCAGTCATCTGGGGAAGGACAGAGAAGGTTCTAGAAGAGGTGAGTCAGGCTAGGGGGTGGGCACTATGGAGTGGAAAAGAACAAAGAGCCAAGCAATATTTCAAACACAGAATTGGCACCCAACCAGAAATAGATGACTGGTCCAGCCCTGCTGAAGGTGGAGATGATGAAGCAAATAATAGCAGGGAAATCTTTGCCCACTTTCCTGGGTGAAGATGGCCTGCTTGGAGATTAGCCGGACGGGTTTATAAATAACACTTTCTAGAAGATAGCTTTGATAAGGCCATATTCTCACCTTCAGAGCCAGAAAGTTAGAAATTGAAGTTAAGTTTCTCAGCTAGAACCCAGCACCTGACACGGGGTCCCACCTGCTTGGACTTGCCACATGAACTGGATGATTGTCACACTAACTCTAAAAAGCTCAAGGGACAGTCTGAAAAAGTCACTATCAGTGATCCAAGCCCCTGTATGGAAATAGTGGGCTAGTGTGGGAATCCTTCAGGGCACAGCCGTCCACCTCTTAGCTAATGATGTACTGGGGAGTGTGGGTTCCTCTGCCCAGCAGGGGCAGAAGCCAGCTAGGGAAACCAGAAAGTATGGAGGACAAGGTCAGAGGGGCTGGGGATGTAGCTTGTTGGTAGAGTTCTTGCTTAGTCTACACTAGGCCCTAGATTCCATCCCTAGTAAATGGGGTCTGGTGCTATACACCTGTAATCCCAGCATTTGGGAGGTGGAGACAGGAAGACAAGGAGCTCAGCTTAGCCCTGGCTACAGAGCTTAAAGCTAATCTGAGCTACATGAGATCCTGTCTTACAAAGTAGCCCAACAAGAAGGCTCAACGAGTAAGGTGCTGCCAGCAAGCCTGACGGCTGAAGTCAAAGCCAGATCCACATGGTAGGAGGAGAGAAGTGACTCCTGCAGGGTATCTTCTGACCTCCCCACATGTGCATGTCAGTGCATGTCCACACCTCCCACACGTGTGCCATGACAGTGCATGCCCATGCCTCCCACACATATCCCATGATGACAGTGCATGCCCACACCTCCCACACGTGTGCCATGACAGCGCATGCCCACGCCTCCCACACATGTCCCATGATGACAGTGCATGCCCATGCCTCCCACACGTGTGCCATGACAGCGCATGCCCATGCCCCCACACATGTGCCGTGATGACAGTGCAAGCCCATGCCTCCCACACATGTCCCATGATGACAGTGCATGCCCACGCCTCCCACACGTGTGCCATGATGACAGTGCATGCCCACGCCTCCCACACGTGTGCCATGACAGCGCATGCCCATGCCCCCACACATGTTCCGTGATGACAGTGCAAGCCCATGCCTCCCACACATGTCCCATGATGACAGTGCATGCCCACGCCTCCCACACGTGTGCCATGACAGCGCATGTCCACGCCTCCCACACATGTCCCATGATGACAGTGCATGCCCATGCCTCCCACACGTGTGCTATGACAACTCATGCCCATGCCTCCCACACATATCCCATGATGACAGTGCATGCCCATGCCTCTCACACATATCCCATGATGACAGTGCATGCCCATGCCTCCCACACGTGTGCCATGACAGCTCATGCCCATGCCTCCTCACACATATCCCATGATGACAGTCATGCCAACGCCTTGCACACGTGTGCCATGATGACAGTGCAAGCCCATGCCTCCCACACATGTCCCATGATGACAGTGCATGCCCACGCCTCCCACACATGTCCCATGATGACAGCGCATGCCCACGCCCCCACACATGTGCCGTGATGACAGTGCAAGCCCATGCCTCCCACACATGTCCCATGATGACAGTGCAAGCCCATGCCTCCCACACGTGTGCCATGACAGCTCATGCCCATGCCTCCTCACACATATCCCATGATGACAGTCATGCCCACGCCTCGCACATGTGTGCCATGATGACAGTGCAAGCCCACGCCTCCCACACATGTCCCATGATGACAGTGCAAGCCCATGCCTCCCACACATGTCCCATGATGACAGCGCATGCCCATGCCTCCCACACGTGTGCCATGATGACAGTGCAAGCCCACGCCTCCCACACATGTCCCGTGATGACAGAGCAAGCCCATGCCTCCCACACATGTCCCATGATGACAGCGCATGCCCATGCCTCCCACACGTGTGCCATGATGACAGTGCAAGCCCACACGCCTCCCACACATGTCCCGTGATGACAGCGCAAGCCCATGCCTCCCACACATGTCCCATGATGACAGCGCATGCCCATGCCTCCCACACGTGTGCCATGATGACAGTGCAAGCCCACACGCCTCCCACACATGTCCCGTGATGACAGCGCAAGCCCATGCCTCCCACACATGTCCCATGATGACAGCGCATGCCCATGCCTCCCACACATGTGCCGTGATGACAGTGCATGCCCATGCCTCCCACACATGTGCCGTGATGACAGTGCATGCCCACGCCTCCCACACATGTGCCATGATGACAGCGGATGCCCACGTCTCCCACACATGTGCATGACAGCGCATGCCATGTGTCTCCTCCCTCTCACAGATAAATATAATAGAGAAAACGTCAGAAAATTTCAGAACAATATTGTTGCCACAACCATCCTTCCACCCTCACTTTTCCCAGAGAATCATATAGCAATTTGGTTGGGTCAGAACTCCATTCATTCATTCATTCATTCATTCATCAAGCATATGTTAGCAGGCCATCATGTCCCAGGCAGTTCCTACTGGCTTAGGAGGGGTCACAGTTTTAGAGGAGGAAAGGATGTGTGCGAGGGGCTGCGAAGGCACAGAGGAGGACAGCCAAAGAAGAGCGGGAGCAGAAGCTATCACAGAGGAGAGCAGGCCCAGGCCTCCAAGAGGAGATGCCCAGGCCTCCAAGAGGAGACGACCAGGCAGGCTAGATCTAGTCCTGACTGGGGTGAACCCGAGTAAGCCACTTGAAACACACATAGCCATACATATAGACACATGCAGGCATGCATAGACACATATATGCACATCTATACACAACCACACATACCATACACAGTGACCATGCTGGGGTCTGTACACAGTGGGACAGAGCGATGCAGCGCTGGGATGATCACAAGGGCAGGTCAGTGACAGCCTGGAGGGACAGAGGCCAGAGCCCTCGTGTGCTAGCAAGGATGAACGAGATGAATGAGGTGGGGGCTGACAGCACTGATGTAGCGACAATGCCTGTCAGCACTGATTTACTCAGTGTCTCCTCCACTTCCCACTTGGTTTAACTGAAGACGCTGGCAGGGCAGTCTCAGACCAGGAGCAGCAGGGTTCAGCCGGGGCTCAGGCACATGCTTCAGGTCAGAGATGGAATGGCGTTTCCAACAGAGCTCTGGCCTTTCCTGGTGGTCTAGTTTGCTTTCAACTGCTGTGACGAAACACTCTGACCAATACAAACTTGGGGAGGAAAGGGTTTATTCAGCTCACATCTCCTGGGTCACAGTTCATCTCTGAGGGAGCCCAAGGCAGGAACTCAGGGCAGGAGTCTGGAGGCAGGAGCTGAAGCACAAGCCATGGAGGAACGCTGTTTACTGGCTTGCCCCGGGCCCATGCTCAGCCTTTCTTATACAATACAGAACAATCTGCCCATGGGTGGCACTCTCTACAGTGGGCTGGGCCGTCCCATATCACTTAACAATCAAGAAATTACCCCACAGACACGGCCACAGGCCAGTCCAATGAAGGCAATTCTCCAATTGAAGGCTCCCTCAACCTAGGTGTGTCAAGCTGACACTAATGCTATCCAGCACACCTGGACTTTAGCATCATCTGAAGAACTAGGAGAGCGGCAGGCCACACGTCTCAGAGCTGCTTCAGCACAGGTCAAATAAAATGTTCCATGTTGCCAAGTGTATGCATTACGAATGGCCAGCGTGTACGTTGGTTCTTACTGTTGCCAATGACAACGGGAACCGATTGCTATTTGATGTCTGAGATACTTCTTATTGAATGTCAGAGGGATGTAGTGTGAGCTTTTAGATGAGAAACAAGGCAACTCTCTCCTCACCCCATCACCTGACCAAACCTTCTCTCCTGGGGCCTCACTAATTAAGCAAGAATGGTGGTTGGTTTTAGCCTGGGCTCTTTCTTATTCTCTTTCCCTGCCAGTGTCAAGGCTGCTGCGATAGCAACTAGAGAACTGGAGGCAGCCAAAAGGTCTCTTTCTGAGAAAAGGGTCAGTTCTAGTATGAGGGAAAAGGCTGGTATTTGGTCATGAAATGCTCCCACAGACCCAACACATCAGAGAAAGGTATTGAGTTTCTGAGGTCTTTGAGGGGAGGGGAAACGGAGGCTGAAGGACAAATAGGCCTGCCGGTGAATGAAGGAGGTAGCCAGCTAGTTGGCTGGAAGACCCCGAGGATTTGTGTCCTGGTAGGGCCTATCCAGGATTCCCAAAAAGAGCAGCAAGAGGCAGCCAAGAGTTGTCTGGAGTACAGAATCAGAAATGGCCAGAGGTGCTGTGGAAAAAGAAGCAGAGTGTCTGGAAAACAAGCACAGGGGCGCCAAGCGAGGAGAAGCAGGGGAAGCAGAAGACAGGTGACCTGGTGCTGCAGCTCCTGCAGGGGGCAGGGGTGCAAGGGGACACAGCAGGAAGAGGGTGTCTACTCATATTCAGAGGGACAGAGAAGCAATCCACATTAATTAATTTAGACATGTTCTTCTGAATTAGTTGAAATAAAGATTTCTCTGAGGCTGGAAATTAATATCAAATTGCCATGAACTGAATGTCTCTATCTCTCTGAAATTCACATGGTGAAATCTTAACCCCCAAGTTGACATCACTGGGAGACAGGATGACTAGATGAGGAGCCTGGAGACTTCATGACCAGGATTTAGTGTTCTTATAAAACAGATCCCTGAGGACTCCCTTGTCCCTCTCCATCATTCAAGAACACAATAAAAAAGCATCATTTAAGAATTAGGATGCAGGGGCTGGAGAGATGGCCTAGTGGTTAAGAGCGCCGACCATGCTTACAGAGGACCGGGGTTCGATCCCCAGCACCCACATGGTGGCCGAGAACTGTCTGAAACTCCAGTTCCAGGGGAATCTGATACCCTCTTCTGACCTCCGCGACATTGCATGACACAGGTGCACAAACTTGCATGCAGACAGTACATTTATACACATACAAAATTAAATTAAATTAAATTAAAATTTTAAAAAAAGAGTAAAAAAAAAAAGAATTAGGATGCAGACACTGACTTGCTATCCCCTTGATCTTGGCTTTCCCAGTTCTACACTAGAGAGCCAGAGCTATTTATTTCTGTTGTTATAAGCTAACTAGTTTAGAGAGTTTGGGTATAGCTGCCTACCTGGATTAGAATTACAAGTTATTGTATTACAAATTATAATACAAGAATTAGAGTCAAGGGGCTGGAGAGATGGCTCAGCGGTTAAGAGCGCCAACTGCTCTTGCAGAGGACCCGGGTTCAATTCCCAGCACCCACATGGTGGCTAAGAACCGCCTTTAACTCCAGTTCCAGGGGAATCTGATAGCCTCTTCTGACCTCCACGGCATTGCACAACATGGGTGCACCAACCTACATGCAGATAGGACACTCATACACATAAAAAAATAATAAAAAATAATAAATTAAAAAGAATTCGAGTCAATATATGAAAACTAATTCTGACAGCATCTCAATTCATTGTCCAATAGCCTCTGGTCTCCACCCTTCTGGGGCATGGGTGACATCCCCTGAAGACCAATACCAAGACTGCTTAAGCAAAGCCACCTGCAGGCATTGCCTGGGCCAGGGGAACTCCCAGAGAGAAAGAGGAAGGTGTTTAGATTCAAAGACCCTGTGGAACAAGAACTTGGAGTCTCATCTCTTTCATCATCGAATCATCGGAAGACCTCATTACAGTCAAGGTGGCTGGTCAAAATGTCAGGAAGAAGTTAGATGTCCATGGATGCCCATGAATAAGATTACAGAAAGAAAGTCATGTGAATGGCTCCTGATGAAGCTTTTCTACCATGGCCCTCAGATTCCTAGCTTCTTTCTTCATCCAAAGAATGGTAACCAAGTTAAGCATTTTGGCACAGAGATTCTTAGAGTAGGACCCCATTTATCAGGACACAGGAGTCAAAGGGAAATTCAATATAATCCTCAGACCCTTGCCCTGCCCCACCACTCTGCAATCCTCTGTTAATCCTAGGTTTGGGTAATGTACTACTTTGCTTTCTGTTGCTGAGATAAAACACTGACCAAAACCAACTTGAGAAGGTTTATTTCATCTTGCACTTACAGTCCACCATCAAGAGAAGCCAGTGCAGGAACGCAAGGCAGGAGCTGGAAGCAGAAACCACAGAGAAATGCTGCTTTGGGGGATGTTCAAGACATGCTTACCAGATATCATCTTACTCCAATAAGACTGGCTAGGATCAAGAAAACAAATGATACCAAGTGCTGGAGAGGTTGTGGGGAAAGGGGAACACTCATCCACTACTGGTGGGAATGTAAACTTGTGCAGCCACTATGGAAAGCAGTGTGGAGAACCCTTGGAAGACTTGGAATGAACTTGCCACCCAACCCAGCCATACCACTCCTAGGCATGTACCCTCAAGACTCACCCCACTGCAGACATACATGCATGGCCATGTTTATTTCAGCTCTTTTCACAATAGCAAGGAGCTGGAACCAACCCAAATGACCCTCAACTGATGAGTGGATAGAGAAAATGTGGTACATCTACACAATGGAGTTCTATGCAGCAGTAAAGAAAGATGACATCGCCGGGTGTGGTGGCGCACACCTTTAATCCTAGCACTTGGGAGGCGGAGGCAGGCGGATCTTTGTGAGTTCAAGGCCAGCCTGGTCTACAAAGCGAGTTCCAGGACAGCCGGAGCTACAGGGAGACCCTGTCTCAAAAAAAAAAAAGACCAAAAAAAGAAAGAAAGATGACATCATGAGCTTTGCAGGAAAATGGCTGGAGCTAGAAGACATCATACTGAGTGAAGTAACACAATCCCAGAAAAACAAATGACAAATGGCATCCCTCATCTGTGGATGCTAGTGCCAATTACCTAGTTGTAAGTATTTCCTGTGCACGGCCCCTTGAGCTTTTGTCCAAAGCAGTTGGGAGTGATGCATATTGGAAACAACAACAACAACAACAACAACAACTGAAAGGACTGCATCAAAGAACTGACTGAAACTGAACTTCTGCTCAAAACAGTCAACTTCCACATGGAAATTATTGAGAAAGACTGAGAAAGAGATGAAAAGCATGTTTGGCAGAATGTATGAGCTCTGGTGGGGTGGGGGGATGTGGGGGACACAGGTCTAGATTTGATTAAAAATATATTTATATAAATAAATTAATTTAAAAAAAAGAAAATGAAAGTTTTGAAAGTGCTAAATAATAATAATAATAAAAAAAAAACAAGACATGCTTACCATAAGGGATTTATCATAGAACTTTCCTTCTGCCTTTGCTTCTTGACTTACAGGAAAAATTGAGAGAAGCCTTCAGCTCTCATCTCTTATTAGAATTCTTTTCATAATTGCTTGCAAAAATACCCCTCCCTTTCTCATCTATGTGCAACTTGGAACCATGGGGACATCTTAGTCTCTTTCTAGTCACACACATGTATCCCAGAGAACCTATAGACAGAGTAGAAAACTTGCTTATCATTAATGAATTTGATCTGGTGACAGATACTTTGGACCATGTGGAACTCTGAGGTACCAGGAGTTTTTATCTCTGACATCAAGATTTTCAGAATAGTGGAGTTGGTTGTACATTCAGAAATGCACACATTTTGTAGAACTACCTCCTCTCTCTTTCTCACATCTTAAACTAGAAGATATATTCTGCCATAGGGAAAAAAAGATATTTTAAAAGCAGAATGTTTGCAATAGGAAAAATGTTAAATCCTGCTTATTTTAAGTGAGTAAGATACTTCAAGATCATCTTGGAGAGATGCATCGTCCAAAAATATTCTGGGTCAGGAATACTCTGCAGAATCCCCCAGCAGGCACAGTAGACACCCACAGACTGAGAGCAATAAAGTATGAATAATTTAGAACTCTTCATATTATCCTGCCTGCCCATAACGTGTCTTTAATAATTAATTCAGCTCAATCTTTTAAAGAAAATTCTCTCTTCATAACTTAAATCATTCTGTCTGCTTTTGTGACAATAGGAGATCACTGCCTGTTCACAATGGATGATCATTTTTCTATTGGGATTTTTCCTTCCCAAGGGAAGTATGTTATTTGAATGCAAGACTTTTTCTTGCTGTCAATTATCATGACCATATTCTCCACATGATCAGTGAACATCATCATTCTGAGAATTCTCCCACAGGTACTTACCATGTTCTAGAACTGTTTTAGTGTTTTAGATCTACTGATATAATTCCCACAGTAACCATGTTCTTCCTGTTACTTCTCTATTTTGCCAAATGAAGAAAATGATTCAAGAACTTAAATAAAACAGCCCTGATGTATTTCTCTACCCCAACCCCAACAGACCATCGTCTGGCTTATTCATTATGGAAACAAGGTAATATGTAACCCATGCCATGGTGTTAAAGAGGTTCATTTTGTGTGAGGAAAAAAAAGCCTTCCTTGTTTTAAAAGATGCTTGTCCCTTTAAATATCTGATCACCCAGTCCCGCTAAATCATTCACACACAGCATGCCTTAGGGGATGGGAAAAGGGAAGTGTCAGGATATTTGAAAAACTGCTAAGGAAGAGTGACATCAGATGCTACTAACATAGAAGGCAGAGGATCACCAGCTCTGGGGGACTTAAAGACAGAAGAAAGGGAACGCTAGCATGTTTATGTTTTGTAAAATTCAGCTTGCTCTAGAAATGGAGATTCTTCCAGGAGATTAGAGCGAAAGGCTGCTGTAGAAGGTAAGCAGAGAAGCCCTTCAGCCTGCCTTTGAAGAATCAGATCAGGGAGACAGACATATGACTTAAGCAATTTATCAATGGTAAGTAGCCCTAAGGCTTGGCCTCTTGAAATGGCTGAGAAGGTCAAAATAGAGGTATTACAAATTAAGGAGCTGCACAGGGTGCCTTTTGAAAACTTACGTTCTACTTCTATATTCTGTTTTGGTTGCAGACGTTACTTAGTTGGTTTTTAGTTGAGGTTGAAAATACAAAAAGTGAATGTATAAAATCCATGAATCTTAAGTGCAAAGCTTAATTAATTTTTGCAGATATACCTCAATATAATCAATGTTCAAAACACAAAACATTTCCATCATACCAGAAGCTCCCAGGCACTGCCCACCACCTTCTCCCAGATGTAGAGGCTAGTCTTACTTCTTTTGTGTACATGCCTGGGGTAGGGTAGGGTACATATACATGTGTGTGGAGGCCAGAGGTCAACCTCAAATGTCATTCCTCAGGGGCCTTCCACCTTGTTTTTGAGACAGTATCACTTGGACCTGGGGCTCAATAAGTAGCCTGGGCTGGCTGTCCAGAGAGCCCTAAGGATCTGCCTGTCTCCACTTTCCCAGTGCTGGAATTAAAAGTGCATATCACTACACCCAGCTTTTAACATGGATGCTAAGAATTCAACTGAGGTCCCCATGCTTGCACATCAAATACTTTACCAAGTGCATTGACTCCCCAGCCCCATACTCTTACTTCAAATATCATAAGCTAGTTTGCCTATCCTTGTAACTGATTTAAGTGAAATCCCACAGTATATATTATTTTAGTTCTGGCTCTTTTCATTTAACTTAACCTGAAAGGTTTAGCCACCATTATTAGGTAAAGGAATACTTTGCTTTTTCATACTGCAGTTTCATATTCCATTGTGCGATGGGATTCTTTATTTATCTGTTCTCAAGTTGATAGACATCTGTGTATTTTCCAGCATGGGGCTATTATGAATAAAGCAACTCTGAAATATTTTACGTAAGGAATTTTATGGACAAATGTACTTGTTTCTTCCTACTGGGGTAGGTATATGTTTGTAAGTTGCTACTTTTGAGACCTTATTGCACACAAATAAAAGTTAGATAGTACCCAAGGAATGGCACTCAAGATTGTCCTCTGACCCACCCTCATATGCACACCTCCCCCACCAGCCCATGCATGCACACGTGCATCCACATACACATGAACACACACACACACACACACACACACACACACATTGCTACTTTCAGTGAACTCAATAGCATGTCTTTCAGGATATTCCTCCCAGACAAAGTGGGAAAAAGCCTGTGTTCAGTTTATACATAGGCTTTTTGGGGAAGTTAATATAAGCCAAACATGGATAATGGTCTACATCTGTGCACTAGAAGACAACAGTGAAGAGAAATCCATTCAATGAACAGTTTTTAGGTAGCAAATCTGGTCACTGACTTTGTATGATTAAAGAAATGGCCCACAGGCCGGGCGTGGTGGCACATGCCTTTAATCCTAGCACTTGGGAGGCAGAGGCAGGCGGATCTTTGGAGTTCAAGGCCAGCCTGGTCTACACAGTGAGTTCCAGGACAGCTGGGGCTATGGAGAGACTCTGTCTCAAAAAGACCAAAAAACAAAAAACAAACAAAAAAGAAATGGCCCATTTAGAATAGAATCGACTTATAGGCAGAAACTGATGGTTTACTTAGTTGGTCAAAGATTGGAAGGAAAAAAAATAAAACAACAACAGGAAAATCAGAAACAAATCCTGGGGAAAGGAATGAATGAACAGGTGGGAGTGAGCATGAAATATGAAGGCCGAAGAGCTCCATGGTAGCATCTACCAGAGAACACTCGCCTTTGTTAGAAGCATCAAAAAGCCGGGGCCGGAGAGATGGCTCAGTGGTTAAGAGTGCCAACTGCTCTTGCAGAGGACCCAGGTTTGATTCCCAGCACCCACATGGTGCCTAAGAACTGTCTTTAAGCCACCTTTAATCCTAGCATTTGGGAGGCAGAGGCAGGTGGATCTCTGTGAATTCAAGGCCAGCCTAGTCTACAGAGTGAGTTCTAGGCCAGCTGGGGCTATAGGAAGACCCTGTCTCAAAAAATATATTTTAAAAAGAAGCATCAAAAAGCCAAGTGAATAGCAAGGACTCATCTGACTGACACCAGCCAGCCCCACCCTGACCGTACGATCACCAGCAAGATGGACAGGTACAAGAATGGGGAAGGAGATGAGGCATGGTTCCAACAAGGAGCATTCCAGTGATGAGGGCAGATTTTGCTAGGACTTCTAGTGAATGTCCAAACTGCCAGCAACAGAGAAGAGACCTCAACATGGAACCATCTCTCTAGCAAGTTAACACATCACTTGCTGGAAGGTTGACCATGTTGGACCCCTGCCCTCCAACAAATGGGATGAAGGGCCATGCTCCATTTTGACAGTTACAGGTGAATATTTGGATATGGGTTTGTCTCTCCTGCCCAGAAGATCTAACTTGATTCCATTATCCAAAGCTTCTCAGAGTGAATCCCCATATTTAAAGCAGAGAGTACTGTGTGAGTAGGTACACTGCTTACATCAAAGACCATGAGATCCAGAATCAGCCTGGGAGAGATGGAATGCCTTTCCAAAGGCACAGCTGAAGCATCCATTTGGAAGTAGTATCTTGCAAGGATTGGGTAGCCACACTAAGTCAACAACCTTGATATTATGCTGTGTACTCAGTAGTTTGAATATATTGGTCCAGGAATCATGGGATGAAACAGGCAGGGCAGGGGATCAGGTAGCAATAGGAGTTCTGTTCTTACAAAAAAAAAAAAAATAGCAAACATCATACTGATGAGTAAATTTACCAGGTCATCAGGAGAGTAGGAAGGAATGTAACTGACATCCAGGTCCCCCTTCCTACTCCTGTGCTCTATCTTGGTGGCAAAAGGACACGTTCAGGGCTGTGGAGACAGCTCACTCAGTCAGTAAAGTGCTTGTCGTGCAAGCAGGAGAACCTGATTTGGATCCTCAGAACCCAGGTAGAAAAGCTGAGTGTGGGCATGCATTTGTAATCCCAACGCCAGGAAGCAAAACCAAGCAGATCTCTAACCAGCCAGCCTAGTGCAAGCGGTAAGTCCCAGGCCAATAAGAAACCTGTTTCAAAAAATAAGGTGTGGGCCAGGCGAGTGGCACATACATTTAACCCCAGCACCTCCACTCAGGAGGCAGATGCAGGTGGATCTCTATGAGATTGAGGCCAGCCTGGTCTGCTTAGTGACTTCCAGCCCAGCCAGGATACAGGGAGTCTATCTATCTATCTATCTATCTATCTATCTATCTATCTATCTATCTATCTATCATCTATCTATCATCTATATGTATGTGTGTCTGTCTGTCTGTGTGCATGTGTAACAAAACAAGTTTGATGGCACCTGAGGAACAACAATCAAGGTTGACCTCTACCCCATCTTTGATCATTTTGATTGATGTATATTTTTTTGAATTGATTCCTAAGGATTCTTTATACATTTGGATGTAAACCTTTTGACAGATAAATGTGTATAGAACATTTTTCCAGACTGTGAGCATTGTTGCTCTCTTAATCATAATTGCTAGGTTCTTCTTTTAACTTTTTATTTTGAAATAATTATAGATTTGTAGGACATTGCAGAGATGTATAGACTTGCACAACTGTAGTACAATGCCAAATTCAGAGAAGTGACATTAGAACAATATCGATATAATTTTATGCCATTTATACATGTGCAGATTTGTATAACTACCCCTGCAATCAAGAAAAAGAACTAGTCATAGGCCTTAGGACAGATCCTCCTCCTATTATTTTGCTAAATGGAATTAGTATCAATACTTACCTTATACCCGTAGATTAGCACAGATCTCAACCTTCATCAGAGAAGCTTCTTTCTGTCATAGATGACGGTTAACACAGAGACTCACAACTGGTCAGAGAGAAAAGAGTATGTGACTGTGGAGTGGTCACCTCTAATGAGACATCTGTATCACTCCCCTTGCCCCACAAGGCTCAGGGAACATCAAAGAAGAAGGAAGACTGTAGGAGCCAGAGGTCAGGACAGCTGCTATGAAACCAGTGTCTTTTGGACACAGAGCCATTGTACGCAGGAACTCACAGCAGCTGTGGCCTGCATGAGACCAAGCCAACCAACATTTCAGCATGGAAGGGGGGGCAGGCTTGTGAAGCCCCACCCCTAGCTGAAGGAACTAATGGCAGTTGATTTCTACTGAGTGAGGGTGAGTCAGAGTTCTTCAGGGATGTGACAGCTGGTATGCTGACCATGCTCCAGTGGATGGCCCAGCACCCAAGCGCACACTGGCAGTGCTAACTGGACTCAGAGGGTTATGAAAATAAATTAATTTTGAAAAAAAGAACAGACGCATTCCATTTCTACCATGGTCTCCTGCATGCTCTCCCGTTAGTCACACTCATCCCTTCCCCAGCCTCCCACCGGCTGTAACCCCGGGGCAATCTGTTCTCCATTTCTATAATTTAGTCATTTGAAGAATGTTACATAAATAGAATCATACAGTATATGGCTCTTTCACCTAGCACGATGCCCTTGAGGTTCATCAAAGTGCACGTTCTCTCTCTCTCTCTCTCTCTCTCTCTCTCTCTCTCTGTATGTGTGTGTGTGTTATGTATGTGTGCAGATGGGTGTGTGCACATGTAAATGTGGGGGCCATAGGGCAATGTCGGGTGTCTTCCCTAATGGCTCTCCACGTTATTTTATGAGACAAGGTCTTTCATCATAGGAGAGCTAGCTGATTTGGCTTGACTAGCTTGTCAAAACATTTCTCTGAACATCTTCGCTTCCTCAGCACCAGAATTATAGGCATATGCCACCACACCCAGCATTTTACATAGGTGCTGAACTAGGGTCCTTGTTTGCCTGGCAAATACTGTACTGAGTGAGCTATCTCCCAGACCCTGCCCCCCCAGTACAAGCCTTTTTAACTGTTAAAATTATGTTACTTATTTTTTTTACTTCTATTCTTTACATTGCTCCCATCTGGCAGGCTAGAGAGAAGGAGATCAATATTGATGGCCCCAAGCCATGATTCTAAACTTCATTATTTCCTGTGGTCCCCGAGGTCCCCTAACTTCATGTTATATGTGTATAATAAGAATATCCAATAGAGAGGGGGCAGAAAGGCTGTAAGAGCCAAGGAGGAGGTGTATGACCATAAGGAAATAGAATCATACGAGCTCCAGGGACCCTGTTCATATGACCCTACAGTGGTGGTATTAGCATGCACAAGACCCATGTAAATTTAAGAACACAAAACCCAGCATAGAGCTGTGGAAATGGGTAGCAGGTCCCAATCTTAGCAGAAGAACAGGCAGGTGATTACTGCTGGGTGAGGAAGAGCTAATCTTCTTAAAGCAAGGGACTCTGGATGGGCTGACTAGACCTCAGTGGATGAACTTGCACTGAGGAACATCTAGGGATCCTAATTTGACACACTGGGCCTTAACACAAAGGACGCAGCATATTAATTCCAGCGGAGGGGGGCTGTGGAAGGTGCCAGTGTGGGGGGTAAAGGGGATTGAGACGGATTGAAATGTTCTATAGGAAACACATAAAAATTCAATAAAAACAACTCTCTCTCTTCTCTCTCTCTCTCTCTCTCTCTCACACACACACACACACACACACACACACACACACACACACACTATCCAATAGATCTCAAACTTCTCATTTTATTGACCAGGAATGAGGTGCAAAATGAATGGCTCCTTTAGCTTTTAAGAATGATGAAAGACGGGTTTGAAATGAGGCACATTAAGAATCTCATCTGTTCTTATCACTTGCAAAAGAAATTAGAGCACCCTCCCTGAATGCAAAGTGTCAGTGATGCTCACTGCACTGTGAGGAGCACTGTTTTCTGAAACTGGCTGTCCTTTTCTGCCCTCTATGTCTCTGCGGCTCTCTCTTGCAGGGTACTACATTCTTACATCTTCTCTAAGGTGTCTGCCATAAGTGCTAAATCTTGAGCTTGCTTCTGTGGATGTATGGTCAGTCAGCAGCCGGGAAAATATCTCTGCCTCTCACTGTGAAAGGAGCACACTTGGAAGCAGACTTAGTGCCACTCCTGAAATCCCAGCACCAGGAAGACAGGTGAGAGGATGGCAAGCTTGAGGCATTTTCATCCACGTCGAGAGTTCACAGCCAGTCTGAGCCCAAACTTTGCCTCAAAAAACAATTGCATATTTAGTAGAGTTTTATTTCAACTTATTTTTTCTAACTATCTGATTATTTTACATCGTAAGTCATTAAAACAAAACAAATGGCCATTACTGCTGCCTTGTCCGTCTCAGGAGGGAGTGGAGTTTTCTGGGTAGAGGGCAAGCTTGGGTGAGTGTGGAGGCGGGTGGATGGGGAGAGTGTATATAAGCTATGATGGAGAGACTGTCTCAAGAACCCCCCAGAACAAACAGTGCCCGGGGACCAAATTTTATGAGTGATGGAACTAGAAGACAGCCCTAGACCTCAGGAAGCACTGGGGCCCTGCAGGAGAAGTTCATAAATCTTTGCGTAACAGCTGTGTCATTTTGCCTTAAGGACACTGGGCTTCTTCTGTCTGTCTCTGTTATTTTCTGTCTTTCTGCTTATAGACCCCTAGTTCTCTATTTCCTAACTGAAGAGATTTTATTGCATGAGCTAATCTTCTTTTCCCTGTCAACTTCTTCAAGCCAGCTTGTTATCAACTGCTCTTAAGTAGGTACCTGTCTGTGGTCCAATCAAATATAGCCGAAAGAGGCAAAAGCAGGTCACATCTCAAAACCCACCCTGACAAGAAAGTTCATACCCTATAGTCATGGGTCAGGAGAAAGGGTAGTTTGGACTGAACATTTGCTGGACAATAGTGTAATCAACCAGACCATTTAGTTGCCCTGAATCACACGGAATTGCCAAACAAAATGGCGGGTGTCACATGAGCAACTTCTCTGCAGTCACAGTTGGGAGACATTTTATATAAGAAAAACCATATCCGGGGTTGAAAGTTAAGTTTCCAGGCTTAGGGGTGGTAAGCCCCTCTAACAATTCCTATTCTCTAAAAGCAAGCCAAGCAAAAAGTACAGAAGCCATGTAGAATAAG
Source organism: Rhizomys pruinosus (assembly GCA_009823505.1). NCBI lineage: Eukaryota > Metazoa > Chordata > Mammalia > Rodentia > Spalacidae > Rhizomys > Rhizomys pruinosus. The sequence continues at coordinate 1,016,298 of VZQC01013236.1, read as the reverse complement.
CTAGTTTCTAAGGAACCAGGTACATGCTGACCTGTTCTCAGAACTCCTGTCCTAGTTCAATTGAATTAAACTTTTCTTTTATTCCCAGACTGGGCTCAGCTGAGGCTCATAATATGGCGTAGCTGTGGGCAGTCTTGATGTGCCTTATCACATTCTTGTCACAGCCACATAGAGCTTTCCACTGCCACATCCAATAGGCATCTCTCAGCAAATGCCACTCAACTTGCCAGCAGTTTTGAGTCCACAGTTTTTTCTACAGCCTCCTTCATATTTTCCTCAAATGGTCTCTGGGATGCCAGTGTCTCTCTGTCTCCCCTCCCTGTCCAGCTTCTTTTTCTCCAGCTCCTTCCTTATCTCTAGCTTCTGCATGTTGGAGGTTTGGCCGTCAGAAACTTTCTTATCTGGATCTTCACTTCCTCTAAGTGATCTCCTGCCTCAATATCCTTCAGCACCACTTCTGTACTGACAATGCTGATGTTTATCCCCTTATCCCAGATTAGCCCTTGAACTAAAAACAAGCATAAATGCAACCTCGCCCCTACCGACACCTCCACTCGGAGTTCTAGGTGACACCTCGGATGTGTCACATCCAAAGGGAGTTCGCTTCTTCTGGTCTTCCTGCTCTTTTTGTTGCTCAAGACAGAAACAGGGCTCACCTTGCCTGTCTCTTTCTTATATCTCACAGGCAATTTGTCAGTAATCCTTTCGGTATATATTGGTTAATTTTCTTGGTGCTATAATGAACTACCTAACAAAAGTAGCTTAATGAAGGAAGAATTTCTTTTGGTTCAAAGTCTGAGCGTAGGGTCCATCATGGTGGGGGATGTTATGTTGGCTGCCGTGTGAGCAGCTGGTGTCAGAGACAGAGATGAACACCGCTCAGCTTGTGTTCTCCTTTTTACCTTTTTATTCCGTTCAGGACCCCAGCCATGAGATGATGCCACCCACAGTCAGGACAGGTCTCCCTTCTGTTAAACTTCTCTGGAAACCCCTTCATGGACATCCCTGGAGGTCTGTTTCCTAGCGGACTCCAAATCCAGCCTGGTTGAAAGCAAAGGCTATCCACCACAGGCATTACTTTAAATCACTCCAGAATCCTGCCCCCTCCTGTTTTTTAACTGCCTCTAACACCTTTACTCTTGACTGAACCCCCCCCCCCCCCCGTCATTATC
>VZQC01013236.1:897861-1014839 GCA_009823505.1 Rhizomys pruinosus | reverse complement strand
TTTTTTAATTTTTTTTATTTTATTTTTTGGGGGGGAGTCTTTTTGAGACAGGGTCTCCCTGTAGCCCCAGCTGTCCTGGAACTCACTCTGTAGACCAGGCTGGCCTTGAACTCACAAAGATCTGCCTGCCTCTGCCTCCCAAGTGCTAGGATTAAAGGTGTGCGCCACCACGCCCGGCTTGTCCCCCTTTTAAAAACATGATAGGTGTAAAGTCATTAGACAAAGGGAGATATTAACACGGTGTAGGATTTTTAAAGTTACTGTTTATTCCTTAGTGCTTTTTAAAAGTTTACAATTATTTCAGTCACTACATTGTTTATTTTGTTATCAGAACATACTCATGGTTTAAATTAAGAATCAAGACCATGGAAGGCCAGTTACATGTTGCTTAACTACCTGATAAAAGGGCTATCCTGTCCTCAATGCAGGCTCTGTATCGCTCTAGACAGAGACTTCACAGAAAGGGCCACACCATGCCCAGGGGTCCCTGTGGGTCTCATCGCCACCCCCCTCCCTGCTTCCACATCACTCCCCTCAGTTAATGAGCAGCACACCAGGATCATGATAACTGATCTCTGGGTAAAGATTCTGACTCACCAAATTAAATTGCAATGAAATGCCTTTTAATAGGTAATCTAGGATGATGCATAAATAGTTATTTTCCCCCTGTGTGTGGCATTACCTGTCATTCTGAAAATTAATCTTATTTAAGAGATGCTTTAAATACACAGTAATAACGCAGCATTTCAGACCAAGCAGTTAATGAGTAATTTCATCTGTGAATTATGAATCAATTCTCAAAGCCATTTTCCCACGGAGCTATCGCTTCTCCTTATTTTCTTCTTTCTTAGTTGCTACTTTCTGACTTTGAAGAAATTTCTCTATGCAATAGAAAAAAAATGCTATTGGCCTACTTGAATTCAATATATATGACCAAAACTGTCTTCCAGTATGACAGATTCCCTCAGTTGTGGGAGAGGCTGTGAAACATATGAAAAAGGATCCTCACACTTCTAGATGATGCCCACATTTTGAGATGGCTCTCGAATTTTGAGATGATCCTCACATTTGTGGGAGAAAAGCGGCTTGGTGTGCCGGGCACCGCAGCATCGCTAATGGTTCTACTTCCCACTCCATTGTTAAACTTCACGTGTTCCTTGGAAGATAACTGGGCAAGGAATGGTGCATGAGGTGATAGATGGAGTGCGGAGAGCCATTTATCATGGATTGTATTATGTGTCTCTGGCCTTTCCTGCATGCCTTTGAGGTTCTTCAGAAATATGAAACTGAATTCTGCTTTGAGATACCCACCATCTTTACACCATTATGCAGAGAGGAACAGACTTTCCAGCCCTTGTGCAGCTCATGTCTTGTCTCATAGCCATTTCCATGACCTCTTCAGCATCACCCCACCCAAGCCCCAGGAATTTGTGACATAATGAGGGCCAAGTTTCCGCCACGGTTAGCATCATTGAGATATTGCCCATGCGTATCATGACTAGCCCAGAGGTTTAAATAATTCCATCAGACTTCAGAAAAATGTATTGGTTCTGCTTGAGACAACAGCTACATTCACATAGTTTGTCTCCGCTTCTGCATGGAGTTTGAGTTTTCAGCCAACTCCAGTGGCTCAAAACCTCCTCTCTTCAGAAAGAGCCTGTGCTCCCACCTGCTGGGCCCTAACCCCTGCCAATTGTACCACTGAGGCTGGCATCAACTCAGAAGCCCTGTCTGTCTGCTCATTATGGTACTCATAGTCCAACAAAGAATTTGGCTCATAAAAATGCTTGACAAGTGTTTGCTGAATAAACACATGGGTGACTTAATGGAGGAATGACGTCACCTCACTGCATGTTCTAACAAATGCTTTCTCCCTTCTTCTCTCCAACTTTCCAGAACTTCTATACCTTGCTCCTGTGGAATATGGGGGAGGAAGATTGGGACTGCTGGGCTGCCCACATGGGCTGCCTGTTACCGTAGGATTGGTCTTCACTGTGACCAAAAGCATAGATCCTGTCACTTTTCCCTGAATCTTTGCATTGTAATTCTTATTGAAAATTCACAAATTAAAAAATTAAAAGCAAGGGCTTCATGATGTGTAAATAGTATGCTGTTGCTAATGACAGCATCTACGAGACAGATGCCTTATCATGGCCAGCAAAGTCTCGTGGCTGGGCCTTTTCATCTGGTTGCAGGAAGATGCCGAGGCTCTCTGTCTGGCTTGGAGTAGAGCTATCCAGCAATGCCATCCCCATTCTTTATGGTTTGACCCTGCTTTCTGCTGGTCAACCCTTATCTCATGTTCCTAAGGTTTTAGAGCATCCTGGCCAGTAGTACATCTCTGGTGTTCATGTTGGAGCTTTGATTTCCCTTTATCGTGGTTTAAATGTGACGGCCGCTCCAGCTAGCTATCAGCATGCCAGCCCAGCAGTGCACACAAACTTCTAATTTTTTTTTTTGTCTTTTTGAGACAGGGTCTCCCTTTAGTCCTAGCAGGGCTGGAGCTCACTATGTGGACCAGGCTGGCCTTGAACTCACAGAGATCAGCCTGCCTCTGCCTCCCAAATGCTAGGATTAAAGGTGTGCGCCACCACGCCCTCCTAATTTTTTTTATTATTTTATTTTATTTATTTATGTGTAAGAATGTACTGTCTGCATGTAGGTCTGTGCACCTGTGTCGTACAATGCTGAGGAGGTCAAAAGAGGGTGTCGGGTTCCCCTGGAACTGGAGTTCTCCTGGAATTAGAGTTACAGACGGTTCTCAGCCGCCATGTGGGTGCTGGGGATCGAACCCGGGTCCTCTGCAAGAGCAGTCGGTGCTCTCAACCGCTAGGCCATCTCTCCAGCCCCACGCCCTTCTAATTTTAACAACATACTTTACTCTCACGTGACTTGTGGTAGCTCATGGGTTATTTTGTCAGTGAAACATTAGGCTTAAATAATTGGCATTTATAATTAATAACCAGTAGTGGTTTTGTTTTTCTTTTTGTTTTCTTTTTTTGAGACAGGGTCTCCCTGTAGCCCTCAGCTTGCTTGGAGCTCACTATGTATACCAGGCTGGCCTCAGTCTCACAGAGATCCATCTGCTTCTGTCTTCTGAATGCTGGGATGAAAGGCTTGCACCACCATGCCTGACTAGCAGTAGAGACTACTGCAGAGCCTACTGCCTACTGCAGAGCCTACTGCCTACTGCAGAGCCAGTAGGCAGGCCCCATGTAGTGCAGTTCTGTGGGTTCCACTCTCCCAGTGAGTGCATGAGGCTGACTTCTGCTCTGAGAGCCCCAAACTGTGCTTCAGTGGCAGTATTACAGACTCCCTACCCTCTAGCTCAGGAGCACCTGGGACCCTCCCTCAGCTTCATGTGGTGCGGGGCACTGGATTCAAACCTGCCTGACTGATACCTGTCTTGGGCCTCTGGAGGTGCTCTATTCAGCTGAGTGAGAATTAGCTGGTCCCTCCAGTACAAAGTTAAAAGCAAGAACCCAAAGCCTAAATGAACCAGCCTTTCTTTCATACCTAATAAGAAAACAAGGAGGGCATCTGAAGAATATAAGCAAATTCAGTCTTGAATTCAACAAAGAAACACTTGAGATTCATACCAGCATCACAAACAAAAAAAGAAATCCACATGCCAAAATCACAATGACAAAAACAATAACGAAAACCCCAAATAATCCTCCTGTAGAAGAGTGCTACAATGAGGACCCTCTAGATGTAACCCAGGACACAGAATTTAAAAGAACTATCAGAGACATGATCAAAGAATTCAAGGAATTTAAAGTACACGCAAACAAACAAATCAGAGAACTAAAAGAAGATAATGATAAACTTTGGACTGAATTCACAAGAGATAGAAATACTGAAGAAAACTCAGGCTGAAATGAAAAAGGAAGTGGAATAAGCAATCTGGAAAGGATGGGAGAAAGCCTCAGTAACAGAATGAATGAAGTAGAAAATAGAATATCAAGACTGAAAGATAAAGTGGAAAAATTGGACTGCTCAAGCAAAGATTATGAAAAATTTTTAAAAACCCCACAGGAATGGAACATTCAGGAAATTCAGGGACACTATAAAAAGGCCAAACCTATGCATCATAAGTATAGAGGGAGAGTAGAATCTCAGGATAATGATAATGATATTCTTCAACAGGGTTATAGAAGAAAATTTCTGCAAATTAAGGAAAAACCCATACAAATACAAGAAGCACATAGAACCCCAAATAGACAGGAGCAGAAAAGAAATTCCCCATGCCATATCATAGTAAAAACACTAGATGTTTGGGGCTGGAGAGATGGCCTAGCAGTTAAGAGTGCCGACTGCTCTTGCAGAGGACCTAGGTTCGATCCCCAGCACCCACATGGTGGCTGAGAACTATCTTTAACTCCAGTTCCAGGGGAATCTGACACCCTCTTCTGACATCTGTGGCATTGCACGACATGGTTGCACAAACCTACATGCAGGCAGTACATTCATACACACAAAAAATAAATAAAATAAAAAAACACTAGATGTTCAAAACAAAGAGAGACTACTGAAAGCTGCCAAAGAAAACTGAGAAGTCACATAGAAATGAAAACCCATCAGAATTACACCTGACTTTTCAATTCATGAAAGCCAGAAGAGCCTGGATCAAAGTATTCCCAGTTCTAAAGGACTATAGATGCCAATCCAGCAAAAATGTCTATTTTATAGTTGAAGGAGAAAGAAAAATCTTTCATGTCATATAAATAGGCTGAAATAATTCATGTCCAGAAAACCAGCACTTCAGAGAATACTTGAAGCAATACAAAGAGCAGAAGAAAGGAATGACTACACCCAAGTGGCAACAGAAAGTAGTCAATGAAGGTATAACTGTGGAAACACAAACCTAGACTAAGAATGCGAACAGAAACTAAAATGATGGGAAACAATATACATCTCTCAATAATCACTTTGCATATCAATACACTGAACTCTCCAAGCCAGAGGCATAGATTAGCAGAAAGGATTAAAAAACAAAATACATCTTTTTGTTGTCTGCAAGAAACCCATCTCACCTTCAAGGATAGCCACTATCTTAAGAAGAAAGGGCAGAAAAAAATAGTCCACACAAATGGCACTAAGCAGGAGTTGCTATTCTAATATCGGACAAAATAGACTTCAGACTAAAACTAATCAGAAGAGATGAAGAGGGGTCACTTTACTTTTATCAAAGGAACAAATAACCAGGAAGATATCACAATCATGACTATATACGAAATCAACTCTGGTGCACAGAACTTCATAAACACAATTCTACAGGACTTTAAAGCACAGATTAATCCCAACACACTAGTAATAGAGGACTTCAATACCCTACTGCATCCATTAGATAGTTCAACTGGACAAAGAATAAACAGAAACGTCTGAACTGAACAAAGCAATACATCAAATGGACCTAACAGACATCTACTGAATATTCTACCCAACCACCAAATAATATACTTTCTATTCAGCACCCCCATGGAACTTTCTCCAAAATCGACCACATATTGGGGCACAGAACAAACCTCAACAAATATAAAACAAATTGAAATAATTCCATGCATTTGATCACACCACAATGTAATAAAGCTTAATATCAACACCAGAAGAAGGCCTAGCAACTCTGTGAACTCATGGAGATTAAACAATACACTCCTGAATAAAGAATGGTTCAAAGGAGAAATTAAGAAAGAAATAAAAGTACACCTAGAACTAAATGAAAAGGACACCACAACACAACAAAACCTCTGGGACACTTTAAAAGCAGTCTTAAGAGGGAAATTTATATCTCTAAGTGCCTACATTAAAAAAAAAAAACCAGAAAGAGCACAAATAAATGACTTAACATTGCAACTCAAGACACTAGAAAGACAACAAATGAATTCCAAACCAAACAGACAGACAAGAAGAAATAACAAAAACGAAAGCAGAGATTAATGAAATAGAAACAAAGAAAACAATACAAAGAATCAATGAGTCTAAGAGCTGCTTCTTTGAAAGGATAAACAAGATAGAGAGATTGACAAAAAAAAAAAAAGAGTAACTCCAAATCAACAAAATTAAAGATGAAAAGGGAAATATCACAACAGATAACAAAAAGATCCAGAATATTATATGGGAATACTTTAAAAACCTATACTCTATTAAATTTGAAAAACTAAAAGAAATGGATGAATATCCGAAATCATGAGACTCACCAAAGCTTAACTAAGAAGAGATCAACAGCTGAAACAGACCCATAACATGTGAGGGAATTGAAACAGTAACACAAAATCTTCCAACCAAAAAAGCCTAGGCCCAGATGGATTTACTGCAAAATTCTACCAGGCATTTAAAGAGGAACTACAACCAATATTACTTAAGTTATTCAAAAGGAGAGAAGCAGAGGGAAATCTCTCAAATTCCTTCTATGAAGCCAGCAATACAAAAAACCAGGCAAAGATACAACCAAAAAAGAAAGCTATAGACCCATCTCATTAATAAAAAATAGATGCAAAAATTCTCAACAAAATTCCTGCAAACTGTATACAGACACATACTGAAAAGCCATCCATCATGATCAAGTTGGATTTATTCCAGAGATGCAGGGATGGTTCAACATACATAAATCAATAAATGTCATAAATCATATAAAGGGATTCAAAGACAAAAACCACATGGTCATCTCAATTGATGCAGAAAAGGCCTTTGATTTAAAAATAAACAAAGAATTCTATCACACAAAAAAATTCAACATGGCTTTATGTTTAAATTCCTAGAGGAAATTGGAGTGGAGGGGACACTCCTCAACATAATTAAAACTATATACAACAAACCCACAGCCAACATCATTCTAAATACAGAAAAAAAAATTAGAAGCATTTCCTTTAAAGTCAGGAGCCTGACAAGACTGTCCCCTATCTCCACTCCTTTCCAATATAGTACTTGGAACTCTTGCTAGAGCAATAAGACAAGAGAAGGAAATTAAAGGAGTACTAACTGGAAAAGAAAAGATCAAACTATCACTTTTTGCAGATGATATGATATACCTAAGGGATGCCAAAAATTCCACCAGAAAACTCCTAGAAATTATTAATAGTTTCAGTAATTTGGCAGGTTACAAAATTAATCTACAAAAATCAGTAACCTTTCTATATGCCAATAACAAGTAATTGGAGAAGGAGTACATGGAAATCCTCCCATTTACAAAAGTCTCAAAAAAAAAAATCTCCAAACACACCTGACCAAAGACATTAAGGATCTCTACAGTGAAAAAATTCAAATCTGTAGCCGGGAGTGGTGGCACACACCTTTAATCCTAGCATTTAGGAGGCAGAGGCAGGTGGATCTTTTTGAGTTCAAGGCTAGCCTGGTCTATGTAGCGAGTTCCAGGACAGCTGGAGCTACAGGGAGACCCTGTCTCAAAAAGAACCAAAAAAAGAAAAAATAAATTAAAAAAAAAAGGGGGCTGGAGAGATGGCCTAGCAGTTAAGAGCACTGACTGCTCTTGCAGAGGACCTGGGTTCAATCCCCAGCACCAACAAGGTGGCTGAGAACCATCTTTAACTCCAGTTCCAGGGGAATCCGACATCCTCTTCTGATCTCTGTGGCATTGCACAACACAGGTGCACAAACCTACATGCAGACAGTACATTCATACCCATAAAAAAATTAAATCTGTGAAGAAGGAGATTGAGGAAGACACCAGAAGATGGAATGACCTCCCATGCTCACGGATTAGAAGAATTAATATAGTAAAAAATGACCATTCTACTGAAAGTAATACATAGATTCAATGCAATCCCAATCAAAATCCGCATGACATTCTTCACAGAACTGGAAAAAATCATCCTATAATTCATATGGAAACACAGAAGACGCCAGCTAGCCAAAGCAACCCTGAGCACAAAGAGTAATGCAAGGGGAATTACTATATCAGATTTCAAACAATATAACAGAGCTATAATCATAAAAACAACATGGTACTGGCACAAAAACAAATCCTTAGGTCAATGGAATAAAATTGAAGACCTAAGTTTGAGTAAATGCAATTTCAGCCATCTGATATTTGACAAAGGGGCCAAGAACACTCAAAGAAGGACAGGCAGTATCTTCAGCAAATGGTGCTGGCAAAATTGGATCACCACTTGTAGAAGAATAAAATTAAACCCTTACCTTTCACCTTGAACAACAGTCAATTCTAAATGGATCAAAGACCTCAATGTGAAATCTGAAAGTCTGAAAATGTTAGAAGAAAATATTGGCATCAACCTACAAGTTATAGGTATAAGAGAAGACCTCCCAGATCAGACAGTAATTGTGCAGGAAATAAGGTCAACAATCAATGAGCGAGACCTCATTAAACTAAAAAGCTTCTGTATAACCAAAGAAACAATCGAAGTAAAGAGAAAACACACAGAGTGGAAGGAAATCTTCACCAGTGACACATCTGACAGAGGTTTAACATCCAGAGTATATAAATTACTCAAAAAACAAAGAACCAAGAAAACAAATAAGCCAGTTAAAAGATGGGCTGGGGCTGGAGAGATGGCCTAGCGGTTAAGAGCACTGATTGCTCTTGCAGAGGACCCAGGTTCGATCCCCAGCACCCACATAGCAGATGAAAACCGTCTTTAACTCCAGTTCCAGGGCACTCCGACACCCTCTTCTGACATCCGCGGCATTGCACGACATGGGTGCACAAACCTACATGCAGATAGTACATTCGTACACATATGAAAATAAATAAAATTAAAAAAACTTTAAAAAAATAAAAAAATGGGCTAAATATCTGAACAGAGACTTCTCAAGAGAAGAAGTAAAGATGGCTAAGAAACTTTTTTTAACATTTTTTAAATTTTATTTTTGTGTATGAGTGTACTGTCTGCACGTAGGTCTGTACACCCGTGTCGTGCAATGCCACGGAGGTCAGAATAGGGTCTTGGATTCCCCTGGAACTGGAGTTCTCCTGGAATTGGAGTTACAGATGGTTCTTAGCCGCCATGTGGGGGCTGGGGATCAAACCCGGGTCCTCTGCAAGAGCGGTCGGCACTCTTAACTGCTAGGCCATCTCTCCAGCCCTAAGAAACTTCTTAAAACATCTTCAATATCATTAATAATTAAGGAAATGTATATTAAAACCACTCTAAGATTTCATCTTACACCAGTAAGATTGGCTATGATCAAGAAAACAAATGATATCAAATGCTGGAGAAGTTGTGGGGAAAGGGGAATACTCATTCACTGATGGTGGGATTGCAAATTCATTCAACCTCTATGGAAAGCAGTATGGAGAATTCTTTTTTTTATTAATATTCAAGCTGAAATCTTTATTCAAGAAGTAGAGAAAAATGCTTCTTGCTAAGTGTCCATTGAAAAACACAAGTGAACAGTTTGTAAGCACAAGGAAAATTAACAGTGCAAGAAAGAATGAATTTGCAAGTCATTCATCATGACAATAAAACAATAAGATTTCAATAGAAAAGGAAATAAATGTTAATCACTTTAATATACAAAATTGTACATTAAAAGTTCCTGGGGCAAGAACATCTAAAATAAAATTTGGTAGTTCCAGTAAGTTGTAGTCTGAGTTTTCTTTCTGCTTTATTCATCATAGAAATTTGATGGTTTGCTGAGTAGATACTGCTTTATTCTTTCCTAATTCTCAATTATTTTCTTCTCTTTTAGTGAGAATTATTATATCCCAAGCGCTCATAACTTGGAATGTCCGTGATTTTATGTATATGATTTCTTTAAGTGCCTTCTGCAGTGGTGGGGAGATGGTCATGAATTGCCGTATTGTGCTTATATTGGAAATTATTTCTCCATTGATTTTAAAGGATATCTTTACTCAATGTAATGAGCTTGGTTGGCAGTTACTGAATGTAGTGATCTTGGTTGGCAATCGTTTGCTTTTTAGGGTCTCACATATATCACTTCATTATCTCCTCCCCCTTAGGATTATTGCTAAAGAGTCCCAAGTCTGATATGTTTCTGTTTTTAAGTACTTGGAGCTCATTTCTTGCAGTATTCAATATTTTTTCATTGTCCTGTACACTTTTATTTTCACAAAAATGTGTCATGGAAAGGTTATTTTCTGATAATTTCTACTTGAGATTCTAAATACCTCTTGTACCTAAATGGCCACACATTTTCTAGAGTTTGAATTTTTACCATGATTTCATTGAATGAACTTTCTATGTCATCATGCTAAATCTAGGTTCCCTCTTTTATACCACAGATACAAGGTTATGTCTCTCAATTGTGCTTCAGAGGACCTGAAGATTTTGGTCCTTTTTTTTTTTTAACTCTTCATTATTGGTATATGAAAGTAATCATTCCCCAACCTTATCTCAAATCTCTGATATTCTTTCTCTTTCTTCATCTAGTTTAATCTATTGATGATTATATGTCATCCATACATTCTTTCATTTATTTATTTTTATCCACTTTGAAGTTATCATTTTAAAATTTATGCATCCATCATGACCAAGTTGGATTCATACCAAAGATGCAGGGATGGTTCAACATATGAAAATCAATAAACATCATCAAGCACATAAATGGAATGAAAGACAAAAACCACACCATCATCTCAATTGACACCAAAAAAGCCCTTGACAAAATCCAGCTTCATGCTTAAAGTCCTACAGGGAACTGGATTGGAGGGATCATCCCTCAATGTAATCAAAGCCATATACAGGAAACCCACAGCCAATATCATCCTAAATGGGGAAACGACAGAAGCATTCCCTTTAAAGGTAGGAACTCAGCAAGGCAGCCCCCTGTCACCACTCCTCTTCAGTATAGTGCTTGAAACACTTGCTAGGGCAATAAGGCAAGAAAAAGAAATTAAAAGAGTGCTAATTGGAAAAGAGGAAGTCAAGCTATCCCTATTTGCTGATGATATGATTGTTTGCTTAAAGGATGCTAAAAACTCCACCAGAAAATTTCTAGAAATGATTAACAGCTTCAGCAAAGTGGCAGGATACAAAATTAACCTAAAAAAATCAATGGCTTTTCTTTACACCAACAATGAGCAACTGGAGAAGGAATTCAAGGAGACTTTCCCACTCACAATAGCCTCAAAAACAGTAAAATACCTAGGAACAAACCTAACCAAAGACACCAAAGATCTCTCCAACAAAAATTTTAAACCCTTAAAGAAAGAAATTGAAGAAGACATCAGAAGATGGAAAAACCTCCCATGCTCATGGATTGGGAAAATTAACATTGTAAAAATGTCCATTCTACCCAAACTCTTGTATAGATTTAACGCAATCCCAATTAAAATCCCCAAGAGTTTCTTCACAGGCTTGGGAAAAAAAAGTCCTTTTGTTATGAGAACTCTTAAAAGACTAAAAGTGAACCTACCATTTGATCTAGTCCTACCACTCCTGGGTATATAACCAAAGGATTCATCCTACAGCAGAGTTACGTGTACAATCATATTCATTGCTGGTATTTTCACAATAACAAAGAGCTGGAAGCAACCCAAGTTTCCCTCGACTGATGAGTAGAAAATGAAAATATGGTACACTTACACAATGGAATTCTATGCAGCGGTAAAGAAAAATGACATCGGGCTGGAGAGATGGCCTAGTGCTTAAGAGCACTGACTGCTCTTGTAGAGGACCCAGGTTTGATCCCCAGCACCCACATCGCGGCTGAAAACCATCTTTAACTCCAGTTCCAGGGAATCTGACACCCTCTTCTGACCTCTGCCAGCATTGCACGACACAGGTGACCAAACCTACATGCAGACAGTACATTCATACACATAGAAAAATGAATAAAATTAAAAAAAAGAAAGATGACATCATGAAAGTTGCAGGTAAATGGTTGGAACGATGGAACGAGAAGCTATTATGCTAAGTAAAGTAATAGAAAAACAAAGGATGTTTGTTGTCCCTCATTTGTGGATCCTAGCACCAAATCCTTATATGTGAGTATGGCCTGATGCAGGAATCAGGTAAATGAAAAGGAACCAGGAAGGGAGAGGGAAAGGAGGAACCTGAGACAGAAGGCTAGTGGGTGACAGGTGTTCCTAAGGGAGGAATGGATAAAGTAGGGGTATCTAAATGGGAGGGGAGTGGAAAGGTTATGGGGGATAAGTTGGAGGAAAGGAGCCCAAGAGAAGTGGGGCCATAGGAGACTGCCAGTATCAAGGTTGAGAAATGGGGATGCTTTAAATGGAGAAGACATGGAGGGAGGGCTAGACAGGTAAGGGGAAAGAGGAGAAATAAATAATGCCTTGCTAGGGTAAAAAAAAAAAACCCTGAGAGAATCATATTAGTCTAACAATCTATGGACAAGTTACACACACAATACCTCTACGTGAGTGCATATGCAGCCCAAGATGAAGGCAGCATATGAAGAAACAGTACCAGACAGGAGAAACCTTCCTTCGAGTCACTGGCCAGGATAATCCAAGAGATTCCCAAAATTACACAGGCTTTTGCCACAGCCCTTGATTGCCTTCCAGAACCTGAAGGCAGAAGACCCTGGTGCTGAAGACAGGACATTCTTCGAAGACTGGATCTTGAGCAATGGAGCTGGATCCGACCTGGAAGCCACCACTCCTGAAGGCTAACTCTCATGGATGTGGAGAGCACTATGAAAGCCACTAAGGGAGATCATCAATAGATGGTGCAACATCAGCCTCAAGACCAAATATCCATGTCAATGACCAGCACAGCATACAACATCAGTGCAACAGTGGCATTTCTGCCTTGGGGAAAATCAATGGTTAACCAATTGGACCTAAAGCCCATTCAGTGGAAGGAAACTCATGTGTAGTATTGTTAACATAGCCAGAAGCACACATCTGGAGAGGTTATAGATCTTAGACAACTCCCCAAGGTAAACACAGCCCTAGGCTAAGGTAACATTTTACTAACTCCAAAGAGTATCCTTATCTTTACAGACAAATATCCCAGACGACACTCAGAAAAGAAGCTTCTTTTGCTCCAGATGAGAATAGTACAGAGTCCCACAAGTGGACACACACAGACATGGTCTGTGAATGGCTCATGCCTAGGTGACACATCTACAATGCTACCTCTACACACAAGCCCCAAGCATCATAGAACAGGACTCAAGAAAGTATTAACTACCTCTTAACTCTTGTTATGAAGCTCCTCCATGCAACAAGAGACCAGGAACCCAAAAAAGCCCAAATAGCCAAACCATGAAGAATATGAGTCTACAGAGTGTGGTTCCATGAACAGGCTGCCTATATTCAGCTTCACCCACCCAGGGGTCAGGGAACATTGTGGAAGAGAGCATGGAAAGATTGTAAGAGCCAAGGAGGTGATGCAAGACCAAATGGAAATGAATCCTACAAGCTCCTGGGATCCAGTTCATAGGAACCTACAGCATTGGTATTGGCATGCACAAGACCCATGCAAGCTCAGAACTGTAGAAGTGGGTAGCAGAGCCCAACCTTGCTGAGGAAATATTGGCAGTAGATGGTGGTCAGGTGAGGAAGACCTGGCCTTCTTTAGAAAAGAGACTCCGGATAGGCTGACTAGAGCTCAGGGGAGGAGCTGGCACTGAGGAGTGAGCAAGGAGAGTAATTTGGCACAATGGACTCTAGCAAGAATGACAGAACATGTGAACTCTGGGGGGTGGTGGTGAGGGAGGGTGCCAAGGGAGAAGTGGATATAATGGCAGTTAAGACTGAAAAATTATGCACGAAATACATAAAAAATTTAATAAAAAGGATACCAAGAAGTACTTTCACTGGTTATATATAAATCTATACAACACTAATATCGATAATCAGGTCTCTATCCAAGGCTATATGTCAGATACTGTTTCTCATTAACTAGCTTCCCTGTCACAACAGTCATATCGTAGATATCATTGTAATCACCGCCCCCCATTGGCAAATGAGAAAAATGAGGGATGTTTGAGAAGCAAGCAGGTTACAAATAGGACAATCTGGGCTGGAGCGATGGCCTAGCGGTTAAGAGCGCCGACCGCTCTTGCAGAGGACCCGGGTTCGATCCCCAGCACCCACATGGCGGCCGAGAGCCGTCTGAAACTCCAATTCCAGGAGAACTCCAGTTCCAGGGGAGTCCGATGCCCTCTTCTGACCTCCACGGCATTGCATGTCACGGGTGCACAGACTTGCATGCAGACAATACATTCATACACATACAGAAATAAATAAATAAATAAATAAACAAATAGGACAATCTTAGTTTGGGTCTTGGCTGTAAAACACTAACCTAAGACAATATACTTCAATAGAGTACCCCACTCTGAAGGATTGTCTCCATCTACAACCCTCCTCTTGAAACCCTCCTCAGTAACATTAATGATCATTAATCTATATGGAGTGCCTATTATGCGTCAGATAATGGGGTCATATATATGGTTTTATCAAAGTCAATGCAAATAAGACACATTCTCTGTTGTCTAAAGACACGTTCCATGATTGTCTCTCATTTTGAAGGAGGAAATGAAGGCCTGGTAAAATGGAGTAGTTTCTCCAAATGCTCAAAGTGGCTGAGCCTGGATTCCAGCCTGGATGTGCACAGCCTCTACGCTTACCCCAGTGGGTAGCTTTCTTTGTCATACCTCAGCCTTAACTTGAGCTTGCTGCTCCATAAGAACTTGCATTGGTCAATGCTTTATTATCTGCTTCTTGGTAGCCTGATCTGATCTTTTCCCATTTAGATCCTCCCAACCCCAATTTTCACACCCAGTTTGTAAGATATTAGATTGGAGACTGCTAATGGTGCTGGTGCTGGTAATGGTAATGGTGCTTCTTCTTCTTCTTCTTCTTCTTCTTCTTCTTCTTCTTCTTCTTCTTCTTCTTCTTCTTCTTCTTCTTCCTCCTCCTCCTCCTCCTCCTCCTCCTTCTCCTTCTTCCCCTTCTGCTTCCTCCTCCTCCTCCTCCTCCTCCTCCTCTTCCTCCACTTCCCCTTCTTCCTTGTCTTCTTCTTCTTCTTCAGACCCTCCTTAGACAGTGCAGAGAGCACATCTACCCCCTGCTGAATGGCAGCCCCTTGACCGGGCACTTGCCAAAGCCTGCAAGGCCAGCTCTTCAGGGTTCACCTTCACTGGAACATCACAGTATTTTGCTTTGCTACCTTTTCCTCCCATGGCTAAAGGCCTGGCTTCCTTGTCTAAATATCTGTTTTCCTTTGCTGCCTGCACAGCTCCACCAAGTGAGGCCTAATCAGGTGTAGACAGGGGCACTGCCATCTTCCCCAGGGACTTTACAGAAAACACCTAGGGTTCCTCCTCCCATGGTGAAGTCAAGCCCAGTAGTCAGAGCTTTCTCTTTTCAGGAAGGAAATCTGGTCTGGGCTCCAGGTGTGTATACAGAAGAACAACTCCCCTGATGCCCACTAGTGGCTAGAGGGCCAAGTGATAACCCTTCCATCAAAGGACAAGTGTAGAGTCTCCAAACAGGTCTCCTTGGCAACAGCAGGATTTCACAACAGTCTAAAACCAGACTCTTACAGCACTTCATATCACAAATGCCTCCAGCTAGGCATACACAGTTTCAAGTATTTATAAGGTCATAATGGTACACTAAATTGGGGGGGGTGTTGATGAATAATAAATTTGTAAGTTTCATAGCCTCCTCCTTCCATTCCGAGAACCAGCCCTTCATCTCCCTGTAAAATAGCCTTTCCATTGATGGATGGTTAGGAGGTTCCTATACTGTTTATTTAGGGATCTCCTTCTGCTGTATTAAGAAAATATGGTCAATCACCTTGGATGATTCTGACAAATAATAAAACCATTAAAATGTCACATATCACATCTTCATGATGTATACTTGATAAAGATTTTGCTGCCGCAGATCAAGTGAAGCCCTGGCTGGGATTCAGCTGGTTTGTGTGTCTTCAGACTAAGGAGTGGGTCTGTCTGCAGCACTTGCAAGGATTCTTCTCCCAGCACTGCCCACTTATCCCCGCTTATAAAAATAAATATTTGCTGGGTAATATGGCATATTTATGAGATGAATTTAATACTAAAATGAATGAGAGAGAGAGAGAGAGAGAGAGTTAGGTTGCCATGGGAGCCCTTGCTGCTTCTGAGCCTTTATCGTTATGAACAATAATTAGATGTGATGCTTTATGGTGGTGAAGTGCCTTGTGGGCTCCTGATAATTGTAAAGTGCCTGGCAATTAACTCACACTCCCAGAGACTCAGGTTGGTATAATTAACCCCATGAGAGGATGCAGCCTGAGAGAAGGGGAGTCACAGGGAGACAGGAATCCTGCTTTGTGGTTACACAGACAGAGACCCTCACAGTCTTGAACCTGTACCATGTCCGCCATAGACCCCATCTTGGCCCAAAGCACTGTGCTCAGATAGCCAGGTGGGGCAGTAGAGTGCTTGCCTGTACTATGGAGAGGTAAGCACCAAGCCCAGGCATCCAGCCCTCCATGTGTTATTTCACTCAGTGTGACACACAGGCCCTGCAGAGAGACCCCTCAGCTGTATGCTGGGAGGGGCACTGAGAAAGTCTCAGGGGATATGAGAAGTTGGGAATAGGCTGCTTAGCTCTTATAAGCTAAACTTTCATGAAGTCAATACTTAGGTCTTCCCAAAGCAGCTGCAGTTTGGGATTGGTCTTTAAGTCTGCCAGCTTTTCAAATTCTTGTCTTATGATGTAAAATGCTCTTAGGTACCTGTACAGAGCTAGGGAATAGGTGGGTAGCCTTAAGGCAAAGTATCATCACAATTATATCTCCAGATGGAGGAAAATTTTTGTTGTATTGTGTGTGTGTGTGTGTGTGTGTGTGTGTTTGGTCTTTTTGAGACAGGGTCTCCCTTTTAGTCCCAGCTGGCCTGGAGCTCGCTCTGTAGACCAGGCTGGCCTTGAACTCACAGAGATCTGCCTGCCTCTGCCTCCTGAGTGCTGGGATTAAAGGCATGTGCCACCACGCTTGGTATATTATATATTTTTACATGTATTCATTCAGCATTATACAGATACCCCTTGAAGTGAGTATATTATGCACATTGGTTCTGCAGTGTTAATCAAAAATTGAATCTCCACCTTGTCCAAAGGAAAGAAAAAGTCGTGTTATTCAGAGAGGTTTGGGCAGCTTTCTCTTTTATTTCTACCTGACTTCCCTTGGGCTGATTCACACATAACTCATTTTCTTGGTTGAAGCCTGTGGCAATCTGCATGCTGACCTTTCGAATGAGGGGAGGTGTTTGATTACTGCCACCAACAAACTTTATCCCATACTGCTTGTCCCTGCCCAGACTCCCCATTCAGCTCTGGGAAGACTTAGCAAGGGATGACAGCCTTAACTGGACTCCTGAGTGACAACTGTCTGTGGATCTTTGGCTCTGAGACCAACTTCACCTATCCTCTGTGAGCAGTAAGATAGCCTGAGTGAGTCTCACTAATTCCTGTCCACAGCCAGATTCATCCTGTTTCTTCAGTGCACAGCTGCCCAAATAGCGGATGGAGGAGCAAGCAGGGTGACCTTTGTCTTCTGTTTTACTCCAAGAAGAAGGTGAGAAGTGTATTTGGAAAGACCATTTTGAACCAGGAAAGCTAATTCGCTATGATCCGTTCCATTCCATTGAGGAAATTGTCAGTCTTTATGCACCTGGGAAGTAGATTAGCATCCGTTCAGGTAATTCGCCTAAAGAGAGACAGCTGGAGGCTCCCTCCAAAATTCCTGGGCTCTGGGAGATAGAGATGCACACGTGGTGTGGAAAGATGAGAGGGCCTGGCCCTGTCGCGAGTCGCCCTGGGAGAAAGCGAGAGGGTAGAGAGGAGCCTGGTGCGGAGCAAGGCAGGAAGCAGTGGGCGGGTCTCTCTCCTGTCCGACTCCCTATTCTGCTAGGCTCTTGGGAAGCCTCACACACTTCATTTTGTGGGTGACAAGGACCAGTGCTGGCTGTTTCTGATCTCCACAGTGCTTGAGCAGCTCAGGTCACTGCTTGAGTTGTATAGAGAGAGGAGATACAAACTGTGACGACTAGGTCTAATCTAATTGCCCTAAGCCAGAGAGAAACACAGAAGTCCTCTGGAAAGTTCTCAGAGAGCTGGACAGGAGTGGGTAAGAATGAGATGGATCATGGGGAGGTGCGGGAGAGAGGAGGAGACGTGAGCCAGCGAGAGGCTCAAGGTCCTGATGGAAGCGTCCATTCCGTCCCACCCCTCCCCTTCCCTCTCCTCCCCTTCCCTCTCCTCCCCCTCCCTTCCCTCTCCTCCCCCCTTCCCTCCCCTCCCCTTCCCTTCCCTCTCCTCCCCTTCCCTCTCCTCCCCCTCCCTTCCCTCCCCTCCCCTCCCCTTTCCACTTCCCGCCTCCCCCTAATCCTTTCCCTCCCCTCCCTCCCTTCCTCTCCCTCCCCTCCCCTCCCCTCTCCCTCCCTCCCATTCCATCCCTCCCCTTCCCTTTCCCCTTTCTTTTCTTTATTTTTTCCTTTTCCCCCCTCCCTTCCCTCCCCTCTCCTCCCCTCCCTCCACCTTCCTGTTCCTTTACGCTCCCCTCCCCCTCTACCCTCCCCATCCCCTTCCCTTATCTCTCCCCTTCCTTTCCCTTGTCCCTCCCACTCCCCTCCCCTCATCTTTCCCTTCCCTGCTTTGTCCTTTGTCCTTTGTCCTTCCTCCTGTGTCCTTTCTTTCCCCCCTCCCTCCTTCCCTCCATTCTCTGTCTCTCTTACACATGTCTGCACACACACCTTCCTAACAACTCTAAGGTGGGTTATAACACAGATCTATGGCCGACTAGGAATTCTCAGTGGGGTCTCCATATGTTACTAGTGCCTTATAGCTTCAATTTTCTTTTGAAGGGATATAAGAAAATGCTGAATCTTGCTGAGGAGAACGATGAATGAGGAAAAATCCACACTCGGTTCCTGTAGTTAGAAAAGCTGTTTTCGTCTCCCAGCAGTGCGTTGGTCTATTCGGGACTTTGATTTTCCAAACGAAATTGAGGAGTCTTTTTTCCAAACCTGTGAAGAAGGCTCTAATGGGGATTTTGATTTGATTGGGATATTCGCATTAAATCTGTATACAAGTTTTAGTTAGAAGGACACTTTTACTAGTTATTTGAGCGTGTCCCAAAACAATCCGATGAGCATGAGGAGGTTTGTCCATCTCTGATGTCCTTCTCAGTTTCCTTCTTCAGAGGTTAAAATTTAAATGGAATTCTATGCAGGCAGTAAAGAAGACAAACATCATGAACTTTGCAGGTAAGATGATGAGCTGAAGACATCATGTTAAGGGAAGTAACACAGTCCCAGAAAAAACAAACGAACAATGGTTGATCTCTCATATGTGGACGCTAGTACAAATAACCCAGTGATATAAATATTTTGTGGAGGGGCCTGGAGGAGTATGGAACACCCTAGCGGTTTAAGAGCACTCGACGCTCTTGCAGAGGATCCCCCGGTTCGATCCCAAGCACGCGCACCCATGGCGATAAAGAAACCCGTCTGTAACTCCAATTCCAGGAGAACTCCAGTTCCAGGGGGACATCAACGACGACCCGCTTTCTGACCTCCGCCAGGGCATATACACGACACGGGTGCACAGACCTTCATGCAGACAGTACATCATCCATACAGAAATAAAAAAAAAAGAAATAAATAAATAAATAAATATTCTTGAGGAAGAGGGATGCATATTAAAAAGAACACAACAGAAAGATTGCACGGAAGGACTGACTGAAATAGTGAATCAGGAGGAGGTGGGAGGGGTGTCGAGAGGGACATCGGTATATTTCGATTGATGCAAATGTGTATAATTGACTGAGTTCAGACAAAGTATCACAGTTTTAGCCCAGACTCTCGTCGACAATGTACATGGTGCTTATAGGGATCTTGGAAAGTAAAAAAATGGTGATATTGCAAAAAAAAAAAAAATTCAAACTTAAAAACAAAAAAAAAAGAAAAGCTGGTTGGTACGATAAAGACGGAGAAGGAGGGTGGAAATTGGAATCCTGACTTCCATTCTTTACACGCTTCACAGTCGGTGCTGTCCCCACTCGTTCCCTCCTCTGCCACCCAAGAAAAGATAGTGTAGGTGGTCGTTGTCATGGGAAGCTCCCAAGACTGGGAGGAAGCAGTGACCCATGTGTGAGCCCAGGCTGCCCCAGGGACAACATGGTCTCGCGTGTCTGCAGCTTGTCAGCAGGCCCTTCCTCACTTTAGACAGAGCCAGCAAGGCCTGCCCTTCCCAGTGTTGAGGCCCAGGCTCAGGTGTGAGCCTCTGGGAGAGTTGCTCCCAGTGCAAGCTAAAGCCATCTGGGACAGGAGCCCCTGAAGCTCCGCTTTGGGGTGTGTAAAGGCAGGTGTCAAAGGAGGCGGCACCTCCTTCATATTCTTCACACATCTCTGCAAAGCTCAAGATTTTGCACATTTATTCATGGTGCTGATCAAAAAAGCTTTTTTTGCGAGATTAGAAAAGCAGAGTGTTCATGCATGCATGCTGTCTTCCTAATTAACACGGCAGGTCCCCAGTGAGAGAGAAGACATCAGAATTTGGGGAAGCAGCTGTTCCCCCAGCAGTAGTAACTTCTCGGGGAAGCTGTCCGTGGATCCTCCCAGATCCTGGGACAGTAGAGGCCTCTGACACTTCAGTGAAGGGCAGGTAGGGAGGGCCCTGGGATAAAGTCCTCATTACCAAAGCTGACTACATGGTCAAGCATCATGCAGTCTTGCAGCAATGGGGCTTTCTGTGTATGTAGGACTGGGGGTTGCTGTGGTCAGCTTGTCACTGGCTCTTTCTCAGTGAAAGACTCTGCACAGTAAAACTCCTCCCCTCCTCCACTTGCCAATGAGGAAACCTCATTGCCCACCTCAGCAGAAAGGGCAGAGGACCCAACTGCCTGCTTCAAAGTCCATCTAGCGGGCTCTCTACCACCCTCCGCCTACCTCCACTACCTCACCCTTCTATAACTGGGCTGTTGCCAGCGTCTGGCATAGCTGGGCTTAATTAAAGCTTGATAATTAGGAAAATGAATTGTTTGCTTTATTGGCCGTCCTTCATGAAGTCGTGCCTAACCTCAGGGCGCCCCCCCCCCTTGTGGTTCATAGCATACACATGACTGACCCCTGTCACAGCTCAGACTATGTTGCTTGTTATAATTGATTCATCAGCACCTTTCCTTCAACTTGAGTAGGAAGCTTTGCATTTGTTCCCAGAAGCCAACACTGTGTCCCATATATACTGGCTGATTACCGAGTCACTGACCAAAAACACTTCCTGAATAAAAACAATGAAAGAACAGAGTTGGCTGTAGTGGCACAGTCCTATAACCTCACCACTTGGGAGGTGGAGGCACGATCAAGACTGCAGGATCAGCCTCAGCTACATAGCGAGTTCAAGGCCAGCCTGGTGTACATAAGACATTGTCAAGAAAGGAAGGAGGGAAAGAAGGAAGGAAGGAGGGAAGGAAGGAAAGAAGGAAGGGAGGGAGGGAGACCTTGAATCCAGCATCCTCCAGACAGAAGTGGCCATAAGGCCAGATATGGCCATGAACATAAACAGAAGTCTCTAGGAGAGGCCTAGAATATGGAAGTCCTGTTACGACATAGAGACATACTCAGATTAGGCTAGCTCAAGGACGAAGGGAAGAGTCAGCAGACCACAGAGATACTGTGATACCCAAGGCCTGTGGTGGGAGAGCTACTCTTGTCCAAACCCAGAGAGCACATGGCAAGAAATGGGCACCCAGTGAAGGGCTGCCTGAAGTACCGCCATGGCTGCCAGCCTCAGGTTACCCTGGAGGTGAGGGAGACAAGGGGGTGAGCACCCTCACTTCATCTCCCTCCTCCCTGTCTCCTGCTGAGGCTCCTCAAGGGCTGAATGAAAACCTGGATGCAAACTCCATGTGTCCACCAAGCTCCATGTGTGTCCACCAAGCTCCATGTGTGTCCACCAAGCTCCATGTGTCCACCTTTGTTCAGGAGATGAGAGAGAGAATACCCAAAGGACAAATAGAAGCTATCAGGCAAAAGACCTAATTCCTCCTCAGACATGAAATCAGAAAATCAGAGGTGACACCCCTGAAGAAGACAGCTAAGAGAAGGGCTCACCTGGGACTGACCTTGGGAAACTGACTTGCCTCCTTCCTGTCAACCGTCTTACCACTGAAGCTCTAAGGCACTGACGTTGTCACCATCAGGGTTACCGGCCCCTGATGGTGCTAGGTATTTTATTGCAAATTCAAGAATTTCAGATCTTCCTGCTTTTGCATAGTGCCATACACAGGCACTACGCATCCACCTCAGCCATGCAAGTGCACAGGGTAGGAAGGCCAGCCCCGGGTCAGTTCCCTCCCTACTTTCTCCTGACCGTGACCTGGAACACAAATGCCAGGTCCCATCACATGAACACGCTCTATCGGGAAGGTAGGTGTGCTGGATAGCTTTAGTGTCAACTTGACACACCTGGGTTGAGGGAGCCTCAATTGGGGAATTGGCTCCATTGGATTGGCCTGTGGCCACATCTGTGGAGTATTGTCTTGATGGCCAAGCAGTGTGGAAGGGCCCAGCCCACAATGAGTGGTGCCACCCTGGGCAGGTGGTTGTGTATGGTATAAGAAGGCAGGCTGGGCATGAGCCAGAGGAGCGAGCAAGCCAGTGAACAGCATTCCTCCATGGCCTGTGCTTCAGCTCCTGCCTTCAGGTTCCTGTCCTGAGTTCCTGCCTTGGGCTCCCTAAGTGATGAACTGTGACTCAGGAGATGTAAGCTGAATAAACCTTTTCCTCCCCAAGTTGGTGTCGGTCAGAGTATTTTGTCACAGCAATGGAAGACAAACTAGGACAGTAGGGTTATCCTTCCCTATCTATGAAGCGGAAAACTAAGACGCTGAGACTTGAAGCACCTCGGCCAAGGCCAGCCGTATAAGGGACAGATGGAATTTAACCTAGGCAGACTGGCTAGAGACAGCTGTCTAGACACTCCGCTCTGCCGTTCTGTGGACACTAAAACTGCCACTGCTGCTGCCACACTGCCCATGATGAGTAGCACCTGGGTTTGAAGGTCAGAGCAAGCTTTGTTTAAGTGGGAGAAGAAAAGACATCTGGGTGAGGGTGCACAGGATCCTGACAAGAATGGCTCCCGCCTGTGAGGGGGATGGCAGGCTGGCTGTGCAGAGGGCAGCATGGGCTCAGGACCCAGTGAGAAGCACCCTGGGGAGGGGCACAGATCTTTGGAGCCCCTGAAACTGGCAACAGAACCTGTGGGCTATGAGGCACAGGAATGGGAGAGATATCTAGGAAAAGATCTTTAGCTAAGGAACAGAGGTCAGTCAGGACAAGGGTCACAAAGACGCTCAGTAATCAGAACATGTCAAATGTCATGTTTATCTACCACACCAGGGAGACACCAGCTCTGGTGATTGGGACACTGATGAGAAGGCTTCCCTGTAGACCGAGGGCAGATGCAACCTGGGAAATGTCTGTTATTAAAGAAAAGGGCAAAAAAATCCCTTTCGTGGGGCTCGGCCCTCTACCTTCCTCCTTTCAGCTACTCTGCCACCTTCCCTCAGTAGGACTTCTGTCCTGGGTATGGCAGAGGCTGGGGCAGCTAGCCCAGACACCTACACCAAAGATGACAAGGGAATGTTCACCACAGGGAGACCCTACTTGAGCTAACAGTACCCTTACTGCACAGGCTGCTTCCTCCAACCACCTCGCTCCTGGGCAAGGAGAAATTAGATTGTCTGACAAGATTTGTTCTGTCAGAAAGCAAGTTTTATTTTTACCCTTGAGACTGTGATCCTCTAGGTATCTGCAAAACTGGGGAAATATTTTTACCCAGACACAGAAGTAAAATCACTCCATGGCTCCTTGCCCGTTCCTCCCACACAGCGTGGGTTCTGGGGGTCAGAGCTGACTGACCCTGGCAAAGACAGAACTGATCTGGAATCTTGCCTGTGCCACTTTCTAGCTAGGCTAATCTACTGAGGTTTTGTTTAGTTGCTTTTGTTTGGTTTCTCTCTTTGAATGCCAATCTCCTTATCTGTAAAATGCACAGAGCTGGACTAGATGTCAGGATGGTATAAAATAAAAAAAGCAAAGAGTGCTAAAATATACTTATTTTATGGTTTTTTTTATTTTTTAATTTATTTTGTATGTGTATGAATGTACTGTCTGCATGTAGGTCTGTGCACCTCTGTGTGCAATGCCGCAGAGGTCAGAAGAGAGTCTCAGATTCCCCTGGAACTGGAGTTCTGGAATTGGAGTTACAGATGGTTCTCAGCCGCCATGTGGGTGCTGGGGATCTAACCCGGGTCCTCTGCAAGAGCAGTTGGTGCTCTTAACCGCTAGGCCATCTCTCCAGCCCCCTTATTTTATGTTTTCATCTTAGTTCATAAAGTAAATTTTATTTGCATATTAAAGGTACATAACATAATATTATTGGATGCAACCAACAGCATAAAAAGGTTCCTACAATGAAGAAATGGACATCTCCCTCACAAAAGTAACCTATTTCAGTCTAATCCATTTTTGTCTCGTTTCTCACCATTTACAAAAGGGCAGCCTATTATTTCTCTAGATCTGAAAACATTCACCATGTTCTGTTACTTTATCATCTTTACAAATAGAGAAAGTAAGTAACGTGAGGAAGAGTGAATAAGCAGAAGAGAGCGAAGCACGCATGTCTGGCTAGCAGAGACGGGCATCCCTGCGCTCATGCCAAAGGCCCACCTAGGCAGACACCTGCTCTGTTCTCCTACCTAATTCTGAGCCCCTTGGGTCTTGAGTGCTGGCTGGAAGCATCACTGGCAGCTGCGGCTCTCACAATCTGTTCCCCAGCAACTCGACACCTTTAGGGTAAGGAGCAAAGGACTCAAGCCACAGGTGACATAACTTGCCAGGCCCCTGGGGACACAGGGTTACAGGACAATATTTCTGTCCCTATGCCAGGACACGAGGGACCATGTCAGTATTGACCTTGTAGAACAATGCCCCGCGCTGTAGGAGACCCAGGAAGGGTGGTCATGAGGACTCAGATGGGAGTGGTAAGGGGTGAGCTGATGCTGTGGCCAGCTTTTCCCAGTGTCCCAGGAGCCAGGAAAGGAAGAGCAGGCAGCAAGCAGACTCTGCCCCATGGGTCCCTGGAGCCTTTGTTCCGTTCGGAGTTGCTGAGACCTACTCTGCTCCAGAGAGGATGATCAGGGGAAGCCTAAGAAGGTAGTGCTGGGCGTGGTGGTGCACGCCTTTAATCCCAGCACACGGGAGGCAGAAGCATGCAGATCTCTGTGAGTTCAAGACCAGCCTGGTCTACAGAGTGAGCTCCAGACCAGCTTGGACTAAAGGGAGACCCTGTCTCAAACACACACACACACACACACACACACACACACACACACACACACACAAAAGGAATCTACCTTGCAAGTATCCCTTCTGGTAAGAAAAAAGTCAAAACCAAACAACATCTATTCAATTTAACATACAAATACCTGAAGGACAAAGCCTAAGGAAGTGTCTGGAACCCTCACTTAGCATTAAGTATACTTTCTTCAACTTCATTGAGACATATTTCACATATTATAAAATCACCCATTTTAAGTTATAATTCAGTGATTTCTAGGAAGTTTACCAAGATGGATAGCCATCATCATAATCCAATTTTAGGACATTTTCATCATTCAACAAAAATCTCTGAGGTCTTATGCAGTCAATCCATCTTTCCAGCCCTACCTCCCACCCTAGCTAACATCCTCTCTACTTTCTTTCTCTAAACTTCAGTTTTCTGTGTATTTCTTTAAATGGAATCGCACAGTATATAGTGTTCTGTTTCTGGCTTCTACCACAAAGCAAAATAATCATCAATAAACATTGGAGCATTTGTTGTCACATCATCATCCTTATGATACTTGGTTGTGTGACGTATTTATTTATGTTACACATTTATTTATCCACCCACCAGTTGATAGATATTTGGGTTCTTTCTGCTTTGGGGCTGTTGAGAATAATGCTGCTGTATTGTGTGTGTGCTTTTCTGTGGATATACTTTTTCATTTCTTTTCTTTTTTTTTCCCCCACCCCCTCATTTCTTTTCTATAGATACATAGAATTGCTTGGTTATGTATTAAATTTATGTTTAACTTTTTAAGATGTAGGATGTTTTCCATGATCCTACACGGGCTGGTAGCTGTGTTCTGGGTTACCATTTCCCATGATCCTACATGGGCTGGTAGCCATGTTCTGGGTTACCATTTCCCATGATCCTACACGGGCTGGTAGCCATGTTCTTGGTTATCATTTTCTTCTACCACTTTTTCACATCTCCCTCAGCATTTGTTCTCTGTCTTGTTGAGGTGAAATGATATTTCATTGCATTTGAGATTTCATGCCTGTGATGAGTTTTCAGCTAGCTTTTCTAGTAAAATGTCTACTCTTTTGCTCCTCTAAAAATTGAGTCATCGAATTGTAAAAATACCTTGCATATATTTTTAAATATTTTATTTCATATTTTTATTTTATGTGTATGAGTGTATTTCCAGCATGTTAGTACACCCATGTCATGCAGTGCTCACAGATGTCAGTAGAGGGCATCAGATGCCTGGAACTGGAGTTATGGATGGTGTTAGCTGCCTGGTGGGTGCTGGGAACTGAACCCAGGTCCTCTGCAAGAGCAGTTGGTTCTCATAACTGATGTGCTATCTCTCCAGCCCAGCTTTGTATATTTTCAATACAGGTTCTTTGTAAGGCACTTTACGAATATTTCAGTATATCACTTGACATCTCATTTTCATGACGTATTTTTTTCGAAGAACAAAGTTTGCTTATAAAAAGTTTTGTAACCTCATGTACGTGTCTCAGAATCTTTTGTTAAACTTATTTCTAAGCATTTGTTTCATATTAAAGCTGCTGAAATTGAATTATTTTTGCAACATTTTATTTTTGTTGTTTATATATAGAATTTCATTGGATTTTTAAAAATTATATTTTGAAATTTTTACAAAGTTCAATTTATAGATCATGCTTCTGTTTCTTAGCCAAGAAATTTAACTCAAAACATTTGAAGATTCTCTTCTGCAGCTCCTTCCTAAACTTTTATAGTTTTTGGTATCTGTATTTAGATCTACAGTTGTCCAAGCACTATTTGAATTCTCCTGTCATCTTTGTGAAAATATGTTGGCTGTAAGCATAAGGGCTGGTTTTCTGGATTTTAAACTCTGTTCTACTAATCCACATGCCTGTCCTTATACTACCACAACACCATCTTCATTATTAGAGTTTGATAGTAAGTTTTGACATGGGCAAAGTCCTATGCATTTGTTACTCTTTTTTCACAATCATTTGGACTGCTCTTTCTGGGCCCTTTTTTGTTGTTGTTATTCTGCTACTGAAGTAACAGGAAAGCCATTGGAACATTTGATTATACATTTTTTTTTTGGTCTGAGACAGGGTCTCCCTGTAGCCCCAGCTGTCCTGGAACTCACTATGTAGACCAGGCTGGCCTTGAACTCACAGAGATCTGCCTGCCTCTGCCTCCCGAATGCTGCGATTAGAGGCGTGAGCCACCATGCCCGGCTCTGACTATACATTTTTAGACTCAGCCTATTTAAGGAAAAGGGGAGAGGAGCTGGAATTTTAATGGGAATTACAGATCAATTTGGGAAGGACTGCTACCTTAACAGTGTTGAGTCTCATAATACACGACGTGGATGGTCTTCTATATATCTAGATCTCTAGTTCCTCCTTAATGAAGTTTTATGATTTCCCATGTATAAGTCTTATACATTCTTTTGTTAAAGTATTTCTAAGCATTTCATTTATTTCAATGTTGTTGTGAATAGAATTATCCTCTTGACTATATTTTTATTGTTTGTTGTTTATATATAGAATTACAATAAACATTTTTTACAATAAACTTTTCAAATTATATCTCTGTGTGTGTGTGTGTGTGTGTGTGTGCAGGCATGCGTGTGCCTTGGTGTGTGTATGAAGGTCAGAGGATAACTTGCTGAAGTCAGTTTTCTCCTTCTACCACATGGATCCCAGGGATGAAAGTCAGGTCATCAGACTGCAGGGAAGCACCTTTGCCCACTGAGCCATCTTGCTGGCTCTACAGTACATCTGACATCCTGTGACATTGCTGAACTTGTTTATTAATTCTAACAGTCATGTTGTGTGTTCCATCTAATTCTTACATTGAGTGCAATAAAATAAGACCCACAATAAACAAGGAGCCACAAATGACAAGAATGAGAAATCCAAGGAGTGTACCAGTATCCCTAAGAATGGACTTTCAATTTGGTGATAAGTGACAAGTGAAAAAGATAGAGGAAAAGACACAGAACTCTGGAGACTCAGTAGGGGCCTTCAGCAAGGAGACGGCATCTCAGCAGTATCATTTAAAAATTAGGTTCAATAGCCTATATCTATGAAAAACAAATATTTGTGTCTGTCACTTCACTTAACATAATGATCTTTTAAAAGCCGAATAATTTCTCTCTTCTAGAAATTCCCCTTAGGGAGATACTTCATGAAGTATGCCAGTTTCCCTTTTCCCCAGAATCCATGGTCACCCTGGTTACCACCAAGGCAATCAGGCATTTTCCCAGTGGTTCTTGGGGTATCCTGAATCTTGGAACCTCCTCAAAATAATGTCCTTTAAAAGCAAAAGCACCCACCTGCCAGCCTCGTGGAGCTTGCTGGTTCTGGGTAGAGGTCTGTGGTTGTATACCTCTAATCTCAGGATACCAGCCTGGAAGCCAGAACGAGACCATTATGCAAAAGAAATAAACCCTTGGGGCTGGAGAGATGGCCTAGTGGTTAAGAGCACCGACTGCTCTTGCAGAGGACCCGGTTCCATCCCCAGCACCCACATGGCAGCTGAGACACCCTCTTCTGACCTCCGAGGCATTGCATGACATGGGTGCACAAACCTACATGCAGACAGTACATTCATACAAATAAAAATAAATAAATAAATAAATAAATAAATAAATAAATAAATAAATAAATAAATAAAAAGTATTTAAAAGAAGTAAACCCTGTGGAATGGGCTCTGCAGTCACGGGAAAGGAAGCCAGGTGGGGAGTGGTGTGAAGGGAGTTCAGTGCTCAAACTCAAGCTTCATGCCCACCCCAGGTGACACAGCCTCAAAGGCTCTCTGTGTACCAGCCTCCTTCCAGCTGGATGGAACATCTGGGCAGGGCCTGAGGGATGCAGAGGCCTGAACATTCAAGAAGCAAATACAAACCAGTGCTTTGAAGAGCTCCTACGGTGTTGCCTGGGAAACCACCTCCCCTGACCCCCAACCATGGCCACCTGTTTTACAGGCTCCCAGGGACAATTCAGCGGGATTTTTCAGGACAGTCTCTCCTGTTTCCACTGGTGACATTCAGAGCAGAAAGTGCTCTATTGCTCTGTTGTGGAGTCCTTTGGGCAGAAGTGAGAGGAAGAGAGAGCCTGAACACCAGCAGCAAACAAGCCATTCGCCAGCCATCCTCTGGGTGTGACTCTCAGGCCCTGATGATCTGGGTGTACTGGGAAGATGGGACTCATCCTAACTCCTTTTCACATCTGACCCCTTCCTCTCCAGGCCCATTCTTACTCTGGATTTCCCTTCCGTCTCCAGAAAATCACTCTCCCCAGTCGTATTTCAACCTTGAGAACTTTGTTGTGAGTGGAGGTGCCGAGGAGTGCTCTGCCTCTTCACAGACATCCCTACAGCAAACAGCCAGAGCAAATACCAGGACTCTGTGACACTCACAAGGACCTACTCTGCCACCCTGGCTCCCTGTCAGCTGCTGAATCAAGTTCAAGCACATGGAAAGCTAGCTGATCCTGCACTTCCAGGC
Source organism: Rhizomys pruinosus (assembly GCA_009823505.1). Lineage (NCBI taxonomy): Eukaryota > Metazoa > Chordata > Mammalia > Rodentia > Spalacidae > Rhizomys > Rhizomys pruinosus. The sequence continues at coordinate 985,089 of VZQC01013236.1, read as the reverse complement.
TCTGAGGCCTAACCCAGAGGCTTAGGTACTGCATGCTGTTTTGCCTCTAACAGGTAGAAGCTAAATCCAGCAGGACAAGAAACTATTGAGCTGGGTACCCAGCTAGGGCATTAGCTGAACATTTGTTCACTGAAGGGCAAATAACATCAAATCTGGGTCAGGAGAGAGCAGGTGGGGGTGCTAGCACCTCAGAGAAGAAGGAAGCATAAACATCAAAACCAGAAATAAAAAAGTCTAGATTTCCACCAGGAAGACCTTGGAGAAAACTAGAGGCTAAGATCAGACCTGCAAGTGTGAAACCAAGCTGACAAGTAGACAGACTCCTTGAATTGAGAAATTAAGGTCCCAGTCCCTGGGTTCAGGAAGCACAGACTGAGTAAATAGCCTGATCAAAATACAGATTTATGTGTGAGAGTGGCTGGTTCACTCAGACCTGAGGCTGGTGCAGAGAGAGAGGCAGATGAAGCCCTAGCCCTCCTGGCATCTGTGAAAGAGCTAAATATGGGAAGCTCAAAGAGAAGCACGGCTTGTGCCATGCCAGGCAGCCAATCAGAACTCTCCAAACAGCAGCTGTTCATGGACAATGCAGGAACTCTTCATGCTTCCAGCATTGCAGGGGCTGAGTTGTTCTACATGAGTGGGATTGCCCTTCAACTTGTTTATTTTAATAGCTTTAAATATTACCCTGCAAATCACTCTCTGAAGCTTTTACTATATTTGACATGTAAGTGGTTTTAGGGTGGGACACAGAAATGATGAGAGCCTGTCAAAAGGACATAAGAGCCAGCCTGAAAGAGCTCTCAGCAGGTAAAGCCAGGAAGATTTGAACCACACAATAAATAATATTAATGTTGGATTATAACCTAAAGAAGAAATAGCCACAAGCATATTCTGATACAAGTGATTGAATAAATACAAACATGGAAGAGAAGGGACAAATCTTCCTTACAATTCCTTAAAATTCCAGTGAATAAAATTACAGTGAGTTAAGCAGAAAAATTATTATTGGCTTGGAGAGATGGCTATGCAGTTAAGAGTACTTCCTGCTCTTGCAGAGGACCTGATTGAGTGTTCAGCACCCTTACCTGGCGGCTTACAACTTCCTAACTCCAGCTCCAGAGGGATCTAACGTCGCTGACTTCTACCAGCACCTGCACTCATGTGCACAGAAACATTAAAAATAAATCTAAGGCCGGGCGTGGTGGCACATGCCTTTAATCCTAGCACTTGGGAGGCAGAGGCAGGCGGATCTTTGTGAGTTCAAGGCCAGCCTGGTCTTGGGTGGTCTTGGTCTACAGGGTGAATTCAAGGACAGCTGGGGCTATAGGGAGACCTTGTCTTGAAAAGACCAAACTAACTAACTAAATAACTAACTAACTAACTAACTAAATAAATAAATAAATAAATAAATAAATAAAATCTAAAAACTCATTAGAAAAGAAAAATCACTATTAAAATACCACAGTAATAATTACCACAGATAACATGGGTTGATTAGTAATCAAAATAGTGGACAACATTTTAAAGGAAGAACAGCTTGAAAATATTTCTTTCAAATTCTACTAATTATTGTGGCAGTTTAAATAAATGATCAATTTTTTGATACCTTGTTCCTCAGGGAAAGGAATTTTCCTCTTGTATTGGTTGAATGTGGAGAGTCACTTCTAGAAAATTATTTGTGGAAGGAGTTATATATTAGCTTTATAATGGATAAAACTGCCAAAAATTCCTTTAACGAAATGATCAAAGCTAACATTACTGGTAATATATTGTGATTTAAATTACATTTATTTATTTATAGTGTGTGTGTGTGTGTGTGTGTGTGTGTGTGTGTATAATCACACCAGAGAGCCACTGTGGAAGTGAGAGGACAACTTTGGGAGATAGCTCTCTCTGTTCACCATATGGGTGGTCGGTCACAGGCTTGGCACAGGTGCCTTTACCCCTGAGCCATCTCTCAGCCTGTTGTGCTGTGCTGTGCATGTTGTGTGTTCACTGACATGATATAATGGGAAGGGAGTTTCCCTCTGTGAAGTTATTCCCCTAAATCCACAATCCTGGTCCATGAGCAAGAGCACATTAGATAAACCCAAACTAAGGAATATACTAGAAGATGTTTTATTTCTACTCTTTAGAAATACAAGTTCATGAAAACCAAAGGAAGACAGAGAACTGTTTTACCTTAGAGGAGAAAAGAAGACACAACAAAATGTTTACAGATGGAGACAAGAAAGCATTGGGAGGTCAAGAAACTTGGCCAAAATTATACATTCTCCTACGAGGGCCTGGAATTCGAACGCAGATCTGTCACTGGAGTCTGAGTCCTAACTGCCACTATCATCCTCTCTGAAAGAGCAATCTAGAAGACTCTCTGGCCTCCGTGAGCCAGACCTATCTCTTAAACTGCCCTGAGCTCATGCCAGACACCCTGGGGAGTATTTCTAACCAGGTGGAATTTGCCGAAAAGGCACAGAGTGGGCAGCTCTGAAAGAACAGATTGCAGGTTTAGGAGCTGAGAAGAGGTCTTCAGCAGCCTGAGCGGCTTGAAAAGGCACTGGGACACTGTTGCTAGGCAACCACAGAGGCCTCCAGCTCTCTGTGTTATGGAGCTTCCTCCTAGTATGCTCTGCTCTCTCAGCAATGGCTGACAATGCCAATACCACACTGCATGATCTGCTGTCCCCCTGACTCGTAGCCACTTGTCTCACACAGTGCAAGTCATTTGGCTTTGCCCCAAGACCCCTGGTAACGGCCAGATAAGAAGCCTCCAGTCAAACTCAAGTCCAATCTCACTCCCTGGAAAAGTCAGCTCCTGTGGCAGCCAGGCATGGTGGGCTCCGGCCAAGATGGGCCTTAGCCCAGTCTCCAAGGCACGTCGTAGCTCATGCGCAGTCTGTCCGTCCTACTGCAAATTAGCAGCTTTCTGGTGCAGCAGAGAGGGTTCTCCCGTCTTGTTTCAATTTCGTCTTCCACAGAAGTGTTTGGTTAGCCACCAGTTCTGTCTGGGGATCAAAAGTTAAAGTGTTGCTGTTGGTGAAGCGTCACAGTTTTGTCCCTTAGACTACCCGGAAGTCCAGGGGAGGCACATTAATCACATAACTTTCTATATTCCTTGTTTGGCTCAACTGTGATTCATCGGAGGTGAAAGGCTAGTTTCACAGGCAACTATAAAAAGCCCCTGAATGAGATCATTGTGACCTAGCAGAGGGTCAGATACTTCCTCCTCTCCCGGAAAAGTGTCCAGTGCTCAGAGTACAGTGCCATGTGATTTATCTGCCAACAAGCCGGCTCATAGAGACCTGATTCATGTTCCAGTTTCCCCTGCAGTGGCCTCCCTTGGCTCCATCCCCCCACACACACCCCGCCCGACCCTAGTCATAATAGGCTATTCCTTCGGTCCATACTACCCATTCCGCTCATAGACTAGCCACCTTTGAAAACACTGAGGTGTACTACTTGTAGTAAACAGCCTTCTGGGTGCCTTTTATGGTCCAGATTCTTGGCTTTTGTAACTTAAGTATGTGACAGCTAGCATAATGACAGAGATTATTCCTTAATGACTTAACATCATTAGGAAGCATGCCAATTTCTTGTTTATTTGTTTTTCTTGGAAGAATTAAGCAAGCTGGACAGGAAACAGCCTCCACCTAATGACAAATTGCTCAGTAACACTTTGCAGAGGTAAAGGTGCCAGTCTGTCTTCATACCAACCAGAACTGGAAAGATTCCAACGTAGCCATCCTGGTAGGAATTAAGATGCTATAAAATGCCATTCAAGGATAGTCCCTTTGGCCATTATATTATTGAAACAGCCCCCCCCCCGCCCCCGCGCATTGGAATTCCCCAGGAGTCTCATGCCAAAAGAAGGAAGAGGCTGAAGCCTGGTGCCAACCAGAGGAGGGTCCTGTCTCTCCAAAAGAGATTTCACACAATTCTGACAACTTGCCAGACACCTTACAGGGAACACTGGTGCCAAGGCAATGGTGACGGGTGGGACACTTTGACCAGGGCTCCTTAGCTATGCAGACTTCTTGTCCTCTGTTTAAATCTAAATCTCATGTCTGGACCCCAGAAGACAGACTTGGGGAAATAACTCTACCTCTGTATTTGCTTCTCTTCCCAACATCGTCACATTGAACGATCTCCCTTCTCCAATTTTCACTATCACTTGTCTGTTTAATTGACCTGTTAGGGAGGGGTGACCACGCTTAGCTTTTGGGGTTGCCAAGGCCCAGGTTCTGATCTCCAAAACTTCATAGTAATAATCAGCCATTCTTCAAATAGACCTCTAGTGAGGTGGTGTGGCCTGTCTCACAATGGTGAGGCTAGGTTCAACTGTGAGCATTCCCCCAGAGAGGCAAGCAGAGGCCTGTGTCAGACATCTGTTACCAGAATAAGGTCCACTCGGCTTGCATCTTAAAGACCAGTATTCAGAAAGTGAGAATTGGGAGGAAAGAGTCAAGTTGACTTAAAGACCATCCATGAAAAAGATGGTGGGGTATCAGCCTCAAAGTTTTCTCCATCCTGAGAAACTTAGAGGCACATGGGGTAAGGAAAAGAAATGATACAGTGTGGTGACAAGCAGGAAGGCTATGTGCTGAGAAGGCTATGTCCTCATCCAGCTCTCTCTCTTGCTTTATCTATCTGGTACAACACAACAGCCAAAAATTCCTGGAGCAAGTTCCTATACTGTCTTGACTTTTCTGCAAGTTAAACCTCACTGTTACTTGCGTACTCTGTGCGCATGCCTTTAATCCTAGCACTTGGGAGGCAGAGGCAGGCGGATCTTTGTGAGTTCAAGGCCAGCCTGGTCTACAGAGTGAGTTCCAGGACAACTGGGGCTACAAGGATACTCTGTCTCAAAAAGACCAAAAAAAAACAAAAAAAAAAAAAACCACAAAAAACAAAAACTAAAAACTGAGGAGGGGTATTCCAAACGTTGCCAGATGTACTATAAGTCTAAAGAAAGATTGTTTGGCAATGAACAGCTTAGAATTCAAAATTTTCAGAAAGAAAATTGTCAGAAGGATTGAGGATCAGATGTAAAAGTTACTCTGGAAATGACAGCTCTCAAAAAAAGAAGGGAACACGGACACAACCTCCTGATAAGAGAGCTGTAATCACATTGTAAGAATGCATATTGGATAGGATACCCCGTTGGGCTGTTTGGGGCAGAAATACAACTTAGCTATCACTAACACAGACCAAGTCCTCACAAGACCTTCTAATTCTAATACCGAAGTGGTGGATATGAGTTCTCACTCTCCCACCACAACTGATGAGGTAGATAGTAACACTACTCCATTTACAGATGAGGAAACTGAAGTGTAGTAGAGGAAGATTTGCTGCTTTATGCACTTGAAAACAGAGATGGACTATTGTCCAGATCCATGAGGCCAAATGCCAGGGCTCACACTGCTACACTACATGCCTCCCAGAACTCTGTGTTCTTCCTCTGTTCGCATCCTCTTATTGGAAACGTCACCAGCCGGGAACATACAATAGGTAGATCACCTGTCTCCACCTATCTGGTGTCCTCAGAATCATGTTCCTCCAAAATACCGAGCATTAGGATTGGAAGGGAATGCAAGAAGGAAGTCCCTTTGCATAAGGCTTCCACAGTTGAACACTACTACCTCATAGGGCATCCAGATTAGGACCATTAGTTAGATGTTGAGAGCCAAATCTGTAGCTGCGTTTGCTCCTGAGGACCACACTTCCCTCTACATAGTGAAACTGATTCTGTTTAAGAACATATCCAAGCACTTAATGACTTGCCATCTCTATCAATTCTTCCTACAGATCAAATATCCCAGTTCCCTTGAATATCAGTATTTGATATGATTTTCATACACAACAGTAGCCTGCTCATTCCTGTTCAGATCTGTTTCTTTTCCCAGCATCCTCTCAAAGCACATATACAGTTTCAATATCTACGGGGGATTGGCTCCAGGGGCTTCCATGACCCATACCAAAGTTTCCAGACAACAAGAACCTGATATAAAATGGCTTGCTGCTTGTGTAGAGTCTACTTACTCCACCCATACACCATTTTTTCTTTGAGGAGCTAGAAGTTGAACCAACAGCCTTGTACTTGCCAAGAAAGTGCTCTATCACAGAACTGCATCTCCAGCCTTGCCTCCTATACATTGTAAATTATCTCTATATTACATGCAACACCTGATTCATTGTAAATACTATATAGATTATTATTATGTTGTATTATTTAGGTAATAATCCAAGGGAAGAAACTAGACATTTGGTACATTTTTTTCTGAAAATTTACAATCTAGAGTTTATATAAAACCCACAGATAATGAGAGCCATTTGTATTCAAAATTAAAATCCCCACATTATCCACTGTTCAATACTCCCTGCTGTAATTGACACCAGGAGCCCATGTAATAAACACCCTATCCTTAGGATACTGTTGCAAGCTTCAGCTCCTTCTCTGACAAACCTGTCCTTACTTCAATTGGTGACACACTTGGGATTTCTCCCCCCATCTTTAGCTGGTGGGACCATTCATTCCCTTCATACTCTAATGGCTCCCTTAATCTTTTATTAGCATAGCTAACAATAACTTTAGCTTCCTAGTAATTATGTCAATTTGTGATGAGTAGTGAGCTTGTGATTACCAATATTTATATTAATTTTTATGGTCACCAAATACAATAATGGGTTTCATTATGATGTTATTCATATATATGTGTATACACATATACATATATAATTGTACCTTGCTCATATATGCCCATCAGTCTCTTCCCCATGACCCTGATCTCCTTTCCCCCAAACACTTTTATGCTTCATGTACACACACACACACACACACACCACACACACACGTGTGCACACACACACAGATATACATACATATATGGACCAAACGTAGATTCTACACATGAAATAAATACTTTGTGTTCCTTCCCCATTGCCCTCTTGCTCACCCCCTGTGGTGGTTTGAATGAGTGTCCCCCATAGGCTTTAAGTATTCCGACATTGTGTCTCCAGTTGGCAGCACTGTTCTTGGAGGTCTTAGAAGGTGTGGCCGTGCTGGAGGAAGTACGTCATTGGGGGTGGGCTTAGTGAGTTTAACAAGTCTTGTGGTCTCCAGTCTCTCTCTCTCTCTCTCTGACTTCCTGTGCTCATTGTGAGATGACCCTTGGCTTGCTGCTCCAGCCCCAGCCACCATGCCTCCCTGCCACATTGGACTCTAATTCCCTGGAACCATCAATCGTAAGCTCAGATAAATTCTTCCTTTTATAAGTTCCCTTGCTCATGGTGGTTTTATCACAGCAACAGAAAAGTGACTAATACACCCTCCCTCTGCACATCCTTCCCCACCTCATAGCCCCCTTTCTACTCTCATGTCATATCTACACATGAGAGAAAATATGTGGTTCTTAACTTTCTGAGTTATGCTGTTTTGCTTTAAAAAATGATCTCCAGGACTGGGAAAAGCGTCACAGAAGGCCTTGGGAGCTAGGAGCTGAGGCTCGAACCCAGAGTGCGGGGCAAGTATTTGGCAGCGGTTTATGTGCCGCTGTGATCCAGCTGAGGGTGGAGTCTGGGTGGACTGGCAGGTCCTGTGGACTGGGAAAGGTGTCCCAGAAGGCCCTGGGAGCTAGGAGCTGAGGCTCGAACACAGAGGGTTCAGCAACCCCCCCTCCCCCCAGCTGCCAACTGGAACTCAGGAGAGAGTAGCTGTCAGCAGAGGGAATACAGAGTTCAGAAAGTGTCACCCGGGTTACTACCCACCCATCTCCTGCAGAACAGAAAGGGAAAAGTGAACTATAGCTTTCAATATATAACCAAAATTGAAAGCCTAAAACCTAGACAAGTCAACACTCCATTCATAAGGAGAATATAACAAAGACACCCAAAGGAATCAAGGAACGCAATCCTTCAACAAAGTGAAGAGGCATTCAAGATTCGCATCAGAATACAGGCAAAAGGCTAACCACATGCCGAGAGCACAAAAGAACAATATGGGAAAAGCACAGAACAACTCCACACCAAACTCTACGGAGCCAGTGGAGGACTCCTACAATGGGATCTCTGTAGAGGTAACCTGGGACACAGATCCCAAAATAACAATCACAGATATATTCAAAGAAATCATAAAACTAAGGGGAGAGAATGAAAAACTCAGAAAGGACCTAGAGGAAGACAAGGACAAACTTCGGAAAGAATTAAAAGAGGAAAATGACAGATTCCGGAAGGAAGTGGAAACACTTAAAAGATCCCATGCTGAAATGAAAAAGGAAACCAATGTGCTATAAGAAAAGTTTGAGAAGCTCCAAAAGGAAATGGAAATAGTAAGGAAAACACAGGGAAAAAAAAAGGAACTAGAACAGTCATCCAATCAACAGGAAAGAGTGGGAAAAAGCCTCAGAAGCAGAATGGATGAAGCAAAAAAAAGAATATCAGACCTAGAAGACAACACAGAACAACTAAAAAGCTCAAGTAAAGACTATGAAAAATTTAAAAATAAACACGAGTGGAACAACCAAGAAATGTGGGACACTATGGAAAAGATCAAACCTCTGCATCATAGGGATAAGAGGAAGGAGAAGAATCCCAAGAAAATGGTATTGAACAGGTTGTCAACAAAATAATAGAGGAAATTTTCCCCAAACTTAAAAAAGACAAACCCATGCAAATACAAGAAGCAAGTAGAACACCAAATAGACTGGACCAGAAAAGAAACTGCCCCCCCATATCATTGTTAAAATGCTAGATACCCAAAACAAAGACAAAATTCTGAAAGCCACAAGAGAAAAACAACAAGTTACATACAAGGGAAAACCTATCAGAATCACAGCTGACTTTTCAGCACAATCCAAGAAAGGAAGAACATGGACGAAATCATTCCCAGTGCTAAAGGACTATGGATGCCAACCCAGGTTACTATACCCAGCAAAAATATTGATTCTAGTTGAAGGAAAGAGAAAAATCTTCCATGACATAAACAAGATGAAATAATATATGTTTGGAAAACCAACCCTTCAGAGAATGCTTGAAACAATTCAAAGGACAGAGGAGAGGAGCAACTATCCCCAGGCAACCTGAAAGAAAAAATTTTAACAAAAACAGAAATGCAGAGGTAGAAACCTACACAAAAATGCAAACGTATAATAAGATGAAAAGAAGCAACATATACCTTTCAATTATAACCTTAAATATCAATGGGCTAAACTCCCCAATCAAAAGACATAGACTGGGAGAATGGATTAGGAAACAGAACCCATCAATATGCTGTCTACAAGAAACCCATCTCACCCTTAAGGATAGGCATCAACTTGGAGGGAAAAAAATATTCCAAGCAAATGGTACTAAAAAGAAAGCAGGAGTTGCTATCCTAATATCAGACAAAATAGACTTCGAAGTAGAAGCAATTAGAAGAGACAAGGAGGGCCATTATGTCCTTATCAAAGGGAAAATTAACCATGAAGACTTCACAATCATGACTATATATGCACCAAACTCCAATGCACCAACATTTGTAAATACAACTCTACAGGACCTCAAAGCACAGATTAACCCCAACACACTCATAGTAGGGGACTTCAATACCCCACTAAGTCCTTTGGATAGATCAACCGGACAAAGAATAAACAGAAAGACATCAGAACTGAACAATACAATAAAGGAAATGGACCTCACGGACATCTTCTGAATATTCCACCCAAGCACCAGAGAATATACTTTCTACTCAGCACCCCACAGAACATTCTCCAAAATTGACCACATACTTGGACACAGAAAAAACCTAAACAAATACAAAAAATTGAAATAACTTCATGCATTCTATCAGACCATAGCGCAATAAAGCTCAATATCAACACCAGGATAAGCCCTGCTGTCTACATGAACACATGGAGACTAAACAAAACACTCCTGAATAATGAATGGGTGAAGGAGGAAATAAGAAAGAAATAAAAGCATTCCTGGAACTAAATGACAATGACAATACAACACAACAAAACCTATGGGACAGTTTAAAAGCCGTCCTAAGAGGGAAGTTTATAGCCCTGGGTGCCTATATTTAAAAAACAGAAAGAGCACAGATAAATGAACTAACACTGCAGCTAAAAACACTGCAAAGACAACAACAAATAAACCCTAAACACAACAGACAGGAAGAAATAACAAAAATCAGAGCAGAAATCAATGAAATAGAAACAAAGAAAACAATACAAAAAAATCAACAAATCCAAAAGTTGGTTCTTTGAGAGAATAAACAAGATAGACCCCTAGCTCAGTTAACCAAAAGAAAGAAAGAGCAACTCCAAATCAATAGAATCCAGGATGAAAGGGGAAATATCACTACAGACAGTGAAAAGATCCAGACAATCATATAGGAATACTTCAAAAACCTATACTCTACTAAATTTGAAAACCGAAGGGAAATGGATGAATATCTGCAATCCGGGGAATCACCAAAGCTAAACCAAGAGGAGATTGACAGCTTAAACAGACCCATAACATATGAAGAAATTGAAAATGTAATAAGAGACCTCCCAAATAAAAAAGCCCAGGTCCAGATGATTTCACAGCAGAATTCTATGAAACATTTAAAGACCACTTATAACCATTATTACTAAAACTGTTCAGAAGGATACAAGCAGAGGGAAACCTCCCAAATTCCTTCTATGAAGCCAACATCACTCTAATACTAAAACCAGGCAAGGATGCAACCAAAAAAGAAAACTACAGACCCATCTCATTAATGAACTCAGATCCAAAATTTCTCAGCAAAATACTTGCAATCCGTATACAGACCCACATCAACAAAATGATTCACCATGATCAAATTGGATTTATACTAGAAATGCAGGGATGGTTCAACATACAAAAATCAGTAAATATCATAAAAGGACAAAAACCACACCATCATCTCAATCTATACAGAAAAGGCCTTTGACAAAATCCAGCATCCCTTCATGATTAAAGTCTTAGAGGGAATTGGACAGGAAGGATCATTCCTCAGCATAATCAAAGCCATATATAAGAAACCCACAACCAGCATCATCCTAAATGGAGAAAAATTAGAAAGATTCCCCATAAAGGTAGGAACCCGACAAGTCTGCCCCTTGTCACCACTCCTCTTCAATATAGTGCTTGAAACACTGGCTAGGGCAATAAGGCAAGAAAAGGCAGTTAAAGGAATACTAATTGGAAAAGAGGAAGTAAAACTATCCCTTTTTGCAGATGATATGATGGTTTACCTAAGGGATGCTAAAAACTCCACAAGAAAATTCCTAGAAAAGATTAAAGGTTTCAATAAAGTAGCGGGTTACAAAATTAACCTAAAAAAATCAGTAGCCTTTCTTTTTTTTTAATTTTATTTATTTATTTATGTGTATGAATGTACTGTCTGCATGTAGGTTTGTGCACCCGTATCGTAAAATGCCGCGGAGGTCAGAAGAGGGTGTTGGATTCCCCTGGAACTGGAGTTCTCCTGGAATTGGAGTTACAGACGGTTCTCAGCCGCCATGTGGGTGCTGGGGATCAAACCTGGGTCCTCTGCAAGAGCAGTTGGTGCTCTTAACCACTAGGCCATCTCTCCAGCCCCTAGTAGCCTTTCTTTACACTAACAACAAGCAACTGAAGAAGAAATACAAGGAGTCCTTCCCACTCACGATAGCCTCAAAAACAATAAAATACCTAGGAATAAACCTAACCAAAACCACCAAAGATCTCTCCAACAAAAATTATAAGCTCCTGAAGAAGGAGACTGAAGAAGACATCAGAAGATGTAAAGACCTCCCATGCTCATGGATTGGAAAAATTAACATAGTAAAAATGTCCATTTTACCCAAATTGATATACAGATTCAATGCAATTCCAATTAAAATCCCAAGGACATTCTTCACAGGCTTGGAAAAAAATTCTTAACTTCATATGGAACAACAAAAGACCCCAAATAGCCAAAGCGACCCTGAGGGAAAAGAGCAATACAGGGGGGATTTCTATACCAAACATCAAACTATACTACAGGGATATAGTCATAAAAAGAGCCTTATACTGGCACAAAAACAGACCCGTAGACCAATGGAACAAAACTGAAGATCCAAACTTGAGCACATACAATTTCAGCCACCTCATATTTGACAAGGGGGCCAAAAAGACTCAGTGGAGGAAAGACAGCATCTTCAGCAAGTGGTGTTGGCAAAACTGGATCACCTCTTGTAGAAAAATAAAATTAAACCCCTACCTCTTACCCTGTACAAAAATAAACTCCAAATGGATCAAAGACCTCAATGTGAAACCCAAAACTCTAAAGGTAATAGAAGAAAATGTTGGCAGCAACTTACGAGACATAGGTGTAGTAAAAGACTTTCTAAAGCAGACAGCAGCTGCTCAGGAAATAAGGTTGACAATTGACAAGTGGGACCTTACTAAACTCAAAAGTTTCTGTACGGCAAAAGAAACAGGGAAGTGAAGAGAAAATCCACAGAGTGGGAGGAAACCTTCACTGCTGATACATCTGACAGAGCATTAACCTCCAGAATATATAAACTATTCAAAGAACAAAGAAGTAAGAAAACAAATGATTCACTCAAAAGATGGAGTAAAGAGCTGAGCAGAGACTTCACAAGTGAGGAAATAGAGATAGCTGAGAAACATCTTAAAAAGTGTTCAACATCACTAATAATTAAGGAAATGCAAATTAAAACCACTTTAAGATACCATCTCACCCCAATAAGGCTGGCAAGGATCAAGTAAACAAATAATACTAAATGCTGGAGATGGTGTGGGGAAAGGGGAACACTCATCCACTGCTGGTGGGAATCCAAACTTATACAAACACTATGGAAAGCAGTATGGAGAACCCTTAAAAGACTCAAAATGAGCCTACTGCCAGACCCAGCCTACCACTTCTGGGAATATATCCACCAGACTCTTCATACCACAGATATACATGTACAGCCATGTTCATTGCAGCTCTCTTCACAATAGTGAAGAGTTGGAACCAACTGAAATGCCCCTCAACTGATGAGTGGATAGAGAAAATGTGGTACATCTACATAATGGAGTTCTATGCAGCAGTAAAGAAAGATGACATCATGAAATTTGCAGGTAAATGGATGGAACTGGAAGAAATTATCTTAAATGAAGTAACACAGTCCCAGAAAAACAAATGACGAATGGTATCCCTCATCTGTGGATGCTAGCACCAATAACCCAGTTGTAAATATTTCTTGTGGGCAGTGATACATATTGGAAAGAACAACAACAACAACAACAACAACAACAACAGCAGCAGCAGAAAAGACTGCAACAGCCAGGCGTGGTGGCGCGCGCCTTTAATCCTAGCACTTGGGAGGCAGAGGCAGGTGGATTATTGTGAGTTCAAGGCCAGCCTGGTCTACAGAGGAGTTCCAGGACAGCAGGTCTACAGGGAGACTCTGTCTCGAAAAGACCAAAAAAAAAAAAGAAAAAAAAGAAAAGACTGCAACAAAGAACTGACTGAAATGGTGAATCCAGTGGGGTGGGAGGGGTAGGAGGGCGACACGGGTCTACATTAGATTAATGTATAGTTAATTGATGTGAGTTTAGCAGGCATCCAAATTTGCCCAAACTTTGTCTACATATTATATGGTATTCTAGGACTTAGTAAAGGTAAAAATGTCTATATTAAACAACATTGGTTAAAAGGTTTTAATAAAAAAGCTAATACATTTAAGCTAATTGGAAATATAAATTGTAGTCCACATCTGCTTCACTTAGAACTTGTATAACAACAAATTTGGGGCTAATGGATACAAGTATTCTCTACAATGTTTGTGTTGTACAGTATCAACTTGTAACATTTTCTTCTACTTGTAGGATAATTTAACTAAAGGAATTAAGTTGGCTTCTCAAATTACCAACATACAGTCAATGATAAACAGCTTGGGTAAATTTAATGCAGAAAAGTTGGCCCAGCTAAACATTAAAAGGAAGAAAAGTGCCAGGCATGGTGGCACACGCCTTTAATCCTAGCACTCAGGAGGCAGAGGCAAGCAGATCTTTGTGAGTTCAAGGCCAGCCTGGTCTACAGAGTGAGTTCCAGGACAACTGGGGCTACAAGGAGACCCTGTCTCCAAAAGACCAAAAAAAAACAAACAAATAAAAGGAAGAAAAGCCTCAGACTTCTACAGGCATCAAATATTTCTGTGGATCCTAATTGTAACAACTATTTATAATGTATCCTAATGAACTTTTACCTTTCAGGTGCCACAACATTTTAATATGAGAGATTTCCTTACCTCCTTTTCATAGAACAAAGAAAAACATGATGGTAATGAAGTCATTCCCTAACTGTAAATTAGAGCCGACTGTTATAGAGGTAATCTCTTATAAAAAATGATATAGTTGCCTTCTTTAATTGACTGATACTCATAGGAACTGTGAAAGGATAATTCTCTATTCAGAGTATTAACTAAAGTCTATATATGCTGGGTATTTAAGCAAAATATATTAATACAGGAGAGCTTTGTTATCAGAAATGGATTATTCTGCCAAGGAGATGTTGGCTAGGGGATCCAAGCCCCAAAAAAGATAAAGTTTTTTTTGCCAGCAAACTGGGATACCTGCAAGAAGAGAGGTGATAAGGCCCTGCTGTCAAAGACCTGGTGTGAGCATGGGAAAGATATATTGAGACCACAATTCCAAGTGTACAGTTGGCCTCTGGAATGCCAGAGAGTGTTACCAAAGGCCACTAAATCAATAAAGCAAATATTGGCCTCTTTGAGTCAAGCAAGACTCCTCCATCAGCATCAGCTACACCTCACCTGCCTGGAAATACTGTGCAGCAGTTGCAGGCAAATGTCTGTATATTCCAAATCTAGCTGGCTATTAGCTCTCTCCTTGGAGGAATAATCCACGACTGATGCCACAAGCTTAAGTCCTCTAGTGGTTAGGAGATGTTATAAGCCACAGTAAGGCCTTGTTAGCTTTTACAGAAAAGCTATAGTTCATGGTTTAGCATACGATCCAAACATCTGTGTCTATACCAACATAACCTACCATAACAATTAGTACTGTTTAAATGCCTGTAAATCTAATTGCTTGTGCTTCATCAGTAGGAGTAAAAGGTTATTCCTAGATAAACTGCAAATCCATGAAAGGAAACAGCCTGAACTGATGAGAGTCCAAAATGACATCTCCAGAGAAAGTAGACTGCTTTGCTTCTCACCCACTTGTGTCCCTTTTCTAAAGCCTAGGGAACAATCTGAGGAAGAGGGGGCATGGTAGAATGTAAGGACTGAGATTGGGGTGAACTACAAAACTACAGAAATATAGACTGGACTCTTATTTGATCAACATGATAGTACATATAAGCTCCTCCAGCTGGACAATGGGGGCCTCGGGCTGTATAAGTTTGGGCATAGCTACTTGCAAACTGGTTTTACATGAAGGATGCTTGTACTCATTACTTATTACCTATTATTAAAAAATGGAAAAAAAAAGTCAGGAACCTGGAAGTCGCTCCAGGAGGGTACATTTTAGAGTAGATTGTCTCCTGGGTTGCTGGAAAAGGGTCCCAACTCTGAATCCTTTTGTAGGGGGTGGCCATCTGGGTGGGAGCCACCCTTCACCTTTGCAGCCGGTGACCGGTGGGTCGGGTTTGATGTCTCTGTGGCTTTGTGCAGGCCGGCTCTGAGGCACAGGAACCCAGAAGTCACTCCAGGCAGGTACTGGGGTGTGGGCTAAGTCAGGTATATACCCCCCCACCAACTGGAATTGGTGTACAGATTTAATGCAATCCCAATCAAAATCCCCAAGAGCTTCTTCACAGGCTTGGAAAAAAAATCCTCAATTTCATTTGGAAAAACAAAAGACCCCGAATAGCCAAAGCAACCCTGAGTGAAAAGAGCAATACAGGGGGGATCACTCTACCAGACATCAAGCTATACTACAGGGGTATACTCATAAAAACAGCTTGGTACTGGCACAAAAACAGACCAGTTGACCAATGGAATAAAACTGAAGATCCAAACCTGAGCTCATACAATTTCAGCCACCTCATATTTGACAAGGGGGCCAAGAAGACACAATGGAAAAAAGACAGCATCTTCAGCAAGTGGTGTTGGCAAAACTGGATCACCACCTGTAGAAGAATGAAATTAAACCCCTACCTCTCGCCCTGTACAAAAGTCAATTCCAGATGGATCAAAGATCTCAACATGAAACCCAAAACTCTGGAGGTGATAGAAGAGAAACTTGGTGGCAGACTACAGGACATAGGAGTAGGAAAAGACTTCCTAAATCAGACAACAGCTGCACAAGAAATAAGATCAACAATTGACAAATGGGACCTCATGAAACTCAAAAGCTTCTGTACATCAAAAGAAACAATCAAGGAAGTGAAGAGGGTTTTGGATTCCCCTGGAACTGGAGTTCTCCTGGAATTGGAGTTTCAGATGGTTCTCGGCCGCCATGTGGGTGCTGGGGATTGAACCCGGGTCCTCTGTAAGAGCGGTTGGTGCTCTTAACCGCTAGGCCATCTCTCCAGCCTGCAGTTGATATTTTTAACCTAAGAACTAGGCTTTAAATTTGTCTCTGCTCAGTGTTCCCTTCTTAGTTATCTCTGTTTTTTAATTTTATTTATTATCTTTATGTTATATGTCTGAGTATATTGCCTGCATGTGTATAAGTGCACCGTGTCATGGAATGTCTGCGGAGTCAGAAGTAGGTGTTGGATCCCCTGAAACTGGAGTTATGGATGGTTGTTAGTTGGCATGTGGGTGCTGAGAATAGATCCTAGGTCCTCTGTAAAAGCAGCCAGTGCTCTTAACCTGTGATCCATCTCTCCAGCCCCTCTGGTTTTTTTCCATCTTTAATATGTTTATTTTATGTGTATGAATGTATTGCCTGCATGTAAGTGCACCTGTGTTGTGGAATGTCCAGGAAGATCAGAAGAAGGCCTTGGATTCCTCTGAAACTGAAGTTACAGACAGTTGTCAGCTGCCATGTGGGTGCTGGGAATCAAACCAGTGTCCTCTGCAAGAGCAGCCAGGGCTTTTAACTGCTGAGCCATCTCTCCAGGCCTAATTCTTGAATCTCAGTTTTCTTATCCAACATATTTATTTTCACCCAAATTCTCTATGTTCCAGCCACTTGAAAATAGGCTTTTGTATCTTGCCTGAGTTGCCAATAGTTATTGACAAGGCCAGCAAGATGGCTCAATAGGTAAAGGTGCTTGCAGCAAGCCTGAAAACCCGAGTTTGATCCCTGGGACCTGTATAGTGGAAGGAGAGAGGTGATTCCTGCATGTCATCCTCTGATCTCCACATGTATGCCAGGGTATGCACATGTTCACACTCTCTCTCTGTCTCTCTGTCTCTCTGTCTTTTTCTCTCTCTCACACACATACAAATAATAAAATGAATGTGATAAAAACTTTGATAAAGCATTGACCAGGCTAGTGTTGGGTATTTGAATGGTCTCCTGGAGAGATCTGTCCCTCAAACAACAGTCTTGAGCCTGGTACCCTAAAAAGCTGTATGTTTGGGGCTGGAGAGATGGCCTAGCAGTTAAGAGTGCTGACTGCTCTTGCAGAGGACCCGGGTTCAATTCCCAACACCCACATGGCAGCTGAGAACCATCTTTGACTCCAGTTCTAGGGGAATCCAACTCCCTCTTCTGACCTCCACGGCGGCTGCACAGACCTGCATGCATACAGACAGTACATTTGTACACATAAAAAAAAATTTAAAAAGCTGCATGTACATCTAAGTGAGCCATGTTTTCCTATCTCAAATACAGGATAACCTAAGGACTTTTGCTGAGAGCATGTTTGTTGGCACTTGGCTTGAGGATTAGGTAAGAAATGAGCTAAGAGAAGTGGCTGATGCATAGAGAAGACTGAAGGGCCAGGGGCCATGCTTGAGAAGGTGGAGTCAGAAGAGGAGCAATAAGAAGGTGAATGTCTCATGCAAACCAAGGAGTCAGGACAACAGCTTACTCATGGGCTGAAGTCAGATAGAGGCTTGTCACCATAGCAACTTGTTCTATGCAATACATACAAAGAAAAAAAGAGTAACAACAAACATGGAATGAATCTGGTGGCTGGAAAAGGGACAGGAAACAAGAGACCCAGGCAATTGGAGAGTTCGTCCATCTACCTGGTTGGGTTCCTAAGCATGCCTGTTTCTTAAAGGGGCCTTGCGGGGCAGATCCTGCTTCAGGGTCTGGAACAGCAGAACTCCATGTCCACAGTTTCCCTCAGCCCACCTACAAGCAGCAGGAGCTGTGACATGGTGTTTCCACAGAGCTTGTGCTGGCTCCCAGTAGATCTGCCAAATTATATAATTTTCCCTCCTAACATTTTGCAAAAGATTCCCGTTGTGGTTGGCTAATGCGGCCTCTAGAAACAAACCTGGAAAAGCCAAGATCTGCTTGCCTTGGGCGTTTGGTCTCCTTAGGCTCTGAAGATAATGGAGTTACATACCAACACCAATTTCCGGGCTGTCATGTAATTCAATCTGGTCTTAAACTCCCTTTGGCAGGCTCTGTTCTTTCCAACCCCTCCTTCAATCTTTGGGTGACATTTTCCTCTGCACATGTTTATTCTGTAAAGTCTCAGCATGGAGATCGGTGTCCTTGACCGAGTAGGGAAGAAATCAGGAAATGAGCAGTGCTGCCTGCCCTGTCATCTGCCGACATTACGTCATCTGCCAACATTACGTCATCTGCTCCTGGCCTAGTGTCTTTATGGCTTTGATCCTGAGTAACTTCTGAAAAGCCCTTGTTTTGCCGTTGGCATTTTCCAGGAGGCTTGGCAGGTCCTGCTCCTGGGATTTCACCTTACTGGCCCGATTCCTTCAGGCTTGCATCACTCCTTTGTGTTGGTCTTTGACTAGATGCCCATATTTTTTTTTTCCAAAAGAACAGTATCACACCACTCCCATTTGACTTTGCAGCCTCTCCTATCTGTGCTAATTAAGGCATCTTCCCTCTTAGAGCTTCTTGGTATGGGATCTGTACCTGTTTATTTGCTCTGAGTCCTGAGCTTTCAGAAGCCCAGACTGCATCCACGCTTGCAATAAAGTTGCAGAGCGGAGAGAACCAAAGAGCACATATTAAAATGAAACCCTGGGATTAAAAGAAAAAGGAAAAAAGTGAGGATAAAAAGGAAAATGAGAGCACTTCCAGACTCAGTTACCCGGATCATCTGGGATGTGCGTGCTGCCGCCTACTGTCACTCAAGGCTTAAATCTCTATTATAGAAGCCAAGGCATTTTAACAATTTATTTAATATTTTTAGTATTTTGATGTATATATGGTGTGTGTGTGTGTGTGTGTGTGTGTGTACACGTTTGTGTGCCACAGCATGTGAGTAGAGATGAGAGGACAACTTTGTGGATTCAGTTTATTCTTCCCATGGTTTATGTGGGTGTAGACATTGAGCTCAGGTCATCAGGCTTGCATGCAAACACTTTTACCCACTGACCCATCTCACCAGCTCTGAAGCATTCCTTATTTTTATGTGCCTCTAACAATGTAGCCCAGACTGGCCTTGAACTTGAGGTCCTCCTGCCTCAGCCTCCTTAGGGCTAGGATTACAGGCATGCAGCAGGACACCTAGATGTTTCTGAAGTGCCCCAACTCCAGACAACTCTAGAGGCCAGAGGAAGGAGAGCAGTGGTAAGACTGATGGTTGAGGTAGACTAGAAAATCAAAGCCTATGGGGCTGGAGAGATGGCCTCGCGGTTAAGAGCACTGACTGCTCTTGCAAAGGACCCGGGTTCGATCCCCAGCACCCACATGGCAGCTAAGAACCGTCTGTAACTCCAATTCCAGGAGAACTCCAGTTCCAGGGGAATTCGAGACCCTCTTCTGACCTCCGAGGCATTGCACGACACAGGTGCACAAACCTACATGCAGACAGTACATTCATACACATACAGAAATAAATAAAATTAAAAAAAAAAAAGAAAATCAAAGCCTAGCCACTTGTTTGGGCCACTGTAACACTATAGATCGAAACCCTCCTAACTTTAAAGGAAACTTTCAGTCTGAATCAGAAGGAAGTTCAACATCAGAAGAAACAAAACCTTAAGTATTTGGCTAGAAATCCTATGGCTCAGATGCAGAGTGAGAATTTCTCATTACTATGTGAAAATAAGAATCATTTTCACTCTTGAATTATTTGTCCTCTTAGTAGGAGGAAACTCAAGTCTGTATCTATCATACTCTGTGATAGATACTAGAGCTCTGACAGTTGAAATGCATTTCATAGCTGGGCAGGCTGCATTGGATAGTGTTTCCTCTTCTTACTTCTCCTCATGTCCTCATTCAATTTGTCTAGCTATACATAACTGTATCCAACTTGATTGACTATATATACCAAATGGGGAAATAATACCAACATTAATATTTGAGAAACTCAAATGAATACTTACACTCCTCTCTTTCATTCCCTAAGGAAGACACATGCTCACATGTTAACCATTATTCCAATTCTATGCAGATTTGTGTCTGTGTGTGTGTGTGCGCACTTGTGTGTGTATGTGTGAGCATGCATGTTGTGGTGGTTTGAATGATAGTGTCCCACATAGGCTTTAAGTGTTCAGACATTTTGTCTCCAGTTGGTGGCACTGTTCTTGGAGGTCTTAGAAGGTGTGGCCATGCTGGAGGAAGTACATCATTGGGGGCAGGCTTAGTGAGTTTAACAAGCCTTTCGGTCTCCAGTCTCAGTCTCTCTGCTTCCTGTGCTCATTGCGAGATGTGACCCTCGGCTTGCTGCTCCAGTCCTGGTCACCATGCCTCCCACCACAATGGACTCTAATTCCCTGGAAACATCATCAATTGTAAGCTCAAATAAACTCTTCCTTTTATAAGTTCCCTTGCTCATGTTGGTTTTATCACAGCAACAGAAAAGTGACTAATACACATGTGGAAGGCAAAGAGCAGCCTCTGGTGTTCTCCCTCAGGTGCTCTCTGCCTTGTTTCTGAGACAGGCTCTCTCCCAAGGATATGCAGGTCACCTATTAGGCTAGGCTGGCTGCCAGCAGTCCTCAAGGATCTGCCTGTCTCCACCTCCCCAGGACAGGAATTATAAGTGTACGCCACCACCCCCAGCTTTTTAGGTGGGTTCTGCAGATCTAACTTAGCAAGCACTTGGCCAACAGGGCTATTTCTCCAGCCCCTATGTGGAGATTCTTAAGAGAAACTTCACATTCGGTTTGTTGCAATACAGAATCATTGAAAACAGCCAATATATAAAAAAAAAGAAAACAGCCAATAGAATAGGGCCAAGAATAAGAAGGGCTGTGTCTAATTTAAGACTTAAACTTCAATTAATTATTTATTGCCTGTTCAAATTGATGGTTGCCTTGTCATTTCAGAATGAGTTTTACAAATAAGAATCTAAAACTTAGAAATGTCTTTGCTTTGCTTGAATTTTCTTCCTGAGAAAATGCTGTTGGGATAAAGGCTATGGGATTTGATGATTTTTTTTATTACTAAAACTTCCCTTCTTGTGTATAATATTTTAATATTTGTAACTAATATGTGAGTTATAATGGGGTATCCTTACTTGTAGCTCTTGTTTATTTTTTTCTGTTTTTATAAAATACTTTTGCCGGGCGTGGTGGTGCACGCCTTTAATCCTAGCACTTGGGAGGCAGAGGCAAGTGGATCTTTGTGAGTTCAAGGCCAGCCTGGTCTACAGAGTGAGTTCCAGGACAGCTGGGGCTACAGGGAGACCCTGTCTCGAAAAGACCAAAAAAAAAAAAACTTTTATATTATTTTCTTTTTGCAGAAGGAAACCTTTACTGACATGCTTCTGCTTTAAATATTGTGCCCCCAAATGAAGTCCAATAAGCACACGTCCTGTCTTGATCCCCCAGCATTGGCCTCCAGGATACTGCTGAGGTAATCCAGCAATGTCAGTCCATCTTCTGAGGAGGCTGAATTTCCATTAGCTGCTTAGTTCACAAGCTGAGTATCTCAGCAGTCCTCAGTCCACATTGGAAGGCTAAAAAAGTAAAAAAGCTGTATCTCATGTCTTTGAGGAGTGCCAAAAGCAGTGGCATCCACAGAGCATATGCGCCGGCCTTTAAGGATTGCAGACAGGCCAAACAACGGTGCTCTCTTTTTTTCTTCCTTTTTGTCTTTTTACTAAGATCTCAAGTTTTGTGTCTGCTTTACAGTTCCTCTGGTCTTAATATTTATTTCTGGTTGTACTTTCCTTCTGGATATTATTTTGTTTTTTATGTATATGAGTATATTGCCTGCATTGTGTAAGTGTAATATTGCCTGCACTGTGTAAGTGTAATATTGCCTGCATTGTGTAAGTGTAATATTGCCTGCACTGTGTAAGTGTAATATTGTCTGCACTGTGTAAGTGTAATATTGCCTGCACTGTGTAAGTGTAATATGGCCTGCATTGTGTAAGTGTAATATGGCCTGCATTGTGTAAGTGCGTCCATGTCAAGCAATGCCAGTGAAGGCCAGAAGAGGGTGTCAGATCCCTTGGAACTGGATTTACTGACAGTTGTTAGCTGCATGTGGGTGCTGGAAATCAAACCAGGTCCCCTGCAAGAGCAGCCTGTGCTCTTAACCCCTGAGCCATGACTCTAACCCCCTATAGCTCCTGTTCTGAACCATCAACGATGACGACCCATATACAAGCAGGAGCTCCGGCTATCCAGCTGCCCATTTATAAGCTACACAACATTTGCTTTGAATTGCTGGGTCACTGTCTCCAAGATCCTGCAGCCCCAATTAGCCCTCTGTCACCTTGCAGATTTCTAGAAATAGTCTCAGAGACCTCTCATGGGGAGCCTTAGTGGACTCAAATAGGGGATTTTATTTATGGTCACACCTCATGAGAATCTATTTACCATCTTGATCAGTTATATTTTTCATTTCTGTGATGAAATACCCAATAAAAACAACTTTAAAAAAAGGAATGGTTTATTTTGGCTCACTGTTTGAAGACACAGTGCACCCTGGCAGGGAAGGCATGATGTCAGGAGTGGGAGGCAGCTGGAATATCACAACCCCCATCAGGAGCAGAGACACATGAATGCTTGTGTTGGGCTTAAACCCAGTGATTTCAATGTTAGCCATTTATTTCTTAGAGTAATGGAGACCAGAAAATTCTAGGTCAAGGTGTCAGAAGATCCAGTGTCCTGGGAAAGAACAGCTCCTGGTTTGCAGACAGTCGACTTCCGGTTGTGTCTTCACATGGGGGAACAAGAGATGGCTCACTCTTTGGCCTTTCCTTGTAGTAGTCATGGAGACTCCAACCTCATGACCAAATAACCTCCCAAGATACTTCCTGCAATTACCATCACCTGGAATTTGGTTTTCAACATGTACATCATGATGGTGCGGCAGCATCCAGCCCAATCCAGACACCTTTGAAGGTGAGCTCACGAATGCTAAGCTGCCAAACCTTCCAACAGAGAACGGGAGTGTGACTATTTAGCCTGTGACTATGCAGCTGAAAGAATTGCTTATAGGGAAACTCACACAGAAGTGGTGAGGTGCTGTCTAAGAGTGAGACTTTTTTTTTTATCAGAATTCAAGTAAGAAGTAACTTTTTCTCCTGGAAGAGAAATCTTGCTGGAAGCTTAAATCTTGTTTCCGATGCCTATACAGAGAAAGGGTTCTGGCAAAGAGGTCATTTTCATTAACAACCAGCCATTTTAACTGACAGATCAAAGAAGCAGCCAACATTTGGGCAGGCTCATGGGGAAAAGCAGAACTGCCTGGAAATAATAATTGGTAAAATCCATGAAGAAAGATTCTGGAACCAAGTACTCTGGGAACAATAGCAACAGGGAACCCACACATGTCACCTTGGAACATAAAACTGTCTAACCCTGCTTATTAAGGGCAACTGACTGTTCTGGAAAGAGCAGGAAGAGAGACTGATCTCAAAACCCACTGCATAGACTTTATAGTTTTAAAACATTTATTATTTTTATTTTATGTGTATGAGCGTATTGCCTGCATGTATGTAAGTGAACCTGTGTCGTGCAATGCCCACAGAGGTCAGCAGAGGGTGTAGGATTCCCTGGATTGGAGTTACTAACAGTGTTCACTGCCGTGTGGATTCTGGGACTCGAACCTGGGTCCTCTGCAAGAACAACTGCTGAGCCATCTCTCCAGGCCCAACATCATAGTTTTTGTAACTTGCTATATGTCCCAAATTGTATGCAATTTCCACTAATGATTTCAGTCTGTATTAGTTACTTTCATTATTGCTGTCACCAAATACCTGACAGAAGCAACTCAAGGAAGGAAAGATTTATTTTGGCTCCTGGATATGGTCCACCACGGCAGGGGAGGCCTAGTGGAGGGAGTATGGGGCAGCTGCTCACATTGCATTAGCAGTCAGGAATCAGAGAGAGGTGGAAATGCTGGTGCTCAGCAGGATTCTCCATTTCCCTTTTAAATCCACTCCTAGCCTAGGGCCTATGGAATGGCCCCACCTACATTCAAGGTGGATCTCCCCCTCTTCTCAGTTAAACTTCTCTGGAAACCCCCTTCCAACCATCCAGAGGTGTGTCTCCTAGGTGATTCCACATCCAGTTTATACTGACAATATACCACATGCTTATTCTCAATTAAACTCTTATTTTCTTTTTATTTGATTTTATGTGTATGAGCGTTATGCCTGTGCATATAAGTGCACTGGAGCATGTTGTGCAGTACCCATGGAGGACAGAAGAGGGTATCAGATCCTTGGAACTGGAGTTACAGACAGTTGTTAGCCACCCTGTGGGTACGGGGATTCAAACCCAGGTCTTCTGCAAGAACAGCCAGTGCTCTTAACCACTGAGCAATCTCTCCAGCTCCATAGCTTCTCTTATTTTCATGAATACTTTGGAGTAACTTCAAGTGGAGCTACATAGTGAGATGAATCTTCCTCACTTTAGTTAAGGCTCAATGGCAAGGATAGTAAAACAGAAGAACTCTGAGCCACCTCATATCTACTACCCTGTGAAAGTTCTATCTGTGTGATGCTGAGTCCTCAAGGTCCTTGGGCTTTAGGAAAATGGAAGCAGCCAAGCTCTATAGCCAGCAGGAAGCTCTAGGCAGTAATTCTGGATAATGGCTCCCTCAGGAAACTTTATTTTAACTTTTTTACTTAAGTTAGAAAATTTAAATATGACCTGGGAAAATAATCTTAATAAGAATTACCTAGACCAAGTTGGCCTGTAGGCATGTCTATGGAGATTGTATTGATTGCTCACTGAGGTGAGAAGACCTGAGTGTGCACTGCACCAATTCATAGGCTGGGCCCTGGACTGCACCAGAGCTGAGAAATCTAGCTGAGGACTAAGCAAGCAAGCAAAGACCTGTGTGTTCATTCTCTCTGTGCCCTTGACTGTAGATGTGATGCTTTAAGTTCTGGCCTTGACTTTCCCATAGTGAAGGACTGTAACCTGGAATTATAAACAATACGCCCTTTCCTCTTAAGATTTTGTCAGGATATTTTTATTGAATTTTTTTTGTATTTCATACATGACATCTTAATCAGTCTTAATTGCCTTTATTCCCCCTTCTCCATTGGCATCCTCCCACAGCCCCACCTCAGGAGATCATGCATGCTGTCATTTATGTTAGAGCCTATTGTGCCATATTAATCTCCCCAGCCATTCCTCAGTGCCAGTTCATCCTCTGAGCTCTAGTCAGCCTATCTGGAGTCCCTCGAATAAAGAAGGCCAGTTCTTCTTCGCTCAACCATAATCAGCTGCCAATATTTCTTCAGCTAAGATTGGGTTCTGCTACCCATTCCTGCAGTTCCCTGCTGGGTTTTTGTCTGGTTGAGCATTCATGGGTCTTATACATGTGGACAGCAATGCTGTAGGTTCATATGAGCAGGACCACAGAAGTTTATAGGATTCAATTTCCATTTGGTCTTGCACCACCTCCCTGGCTCTTACACTCTTTCCACTCCATCTTCTGCAATGTTCCCTGGGCCCTAGGTGAGTTTAGCTGAATATAGGCAACCTGTCCTTGGTCCCGCACTCTGTAGACTCCTAATCTCCATGGTTTGGCCATTTATGACCTTTTGAGTTCCTGACCCCATGTTGCATGAGACAGCTTCCTTAATGAGAGTTTAGAGGATAATTAGTGTCCTCTTGGCCCCTTGTTCTATGCTGTGTTGCCTTAGATGTAGAGATTGCATTGTAGATGTGTTGCTTAGTCTTGGGCAATTCACAGACAATATCTGTGTGTGTGTGTCCAATTTTGGGACTCTGTAATATTCTTCCTCTAGTGCAAAAGAAGCTTCTTTATTGAGTGATATCAGGGATATTTTTCTGTAAATATAAAGATACCTATTTTGCAGTTAGTAAGATGTTACCTTAACCTAAGGATGTGACACCCTTGGGAATTTCTCCAAGATCTATGACCTCTCCAGTCATATGTATCTGGCTAGGTTTACAGTACCACACATGAGTGTCCACCATTGAGTGGGCTTTAAGTCCAGTTAGTTAGCCATTGATTGCCCCCAAGATAAAAGTGCCACTACTGCACTGATGTCATATGCTGTGCAGGACCTTGATATGGAAATTTAGCCTTTTTTTTTTTTTTTTTTTTTGGTCTTTTCGAGACAGGGTCTCCCTGTAGCCCCAGCTAGCCTGGAACTCTCTCTGTGAACCAGGCTGGCCTTGAACTCACAAAGATCCACCTGCCTCTGCCTCCCAAGTGCTAGGATTAAAGGCGTGCACCACCATACCAGGCAGAAATTTAGTCTTAAAGCTGGTACTAGACCATTGATTGCTGTTATCCCTTAGCTTGTGTAGAGTTCTCCAAATCTGTGAGAGCTCGACTTCAGAGGAGATGGCTTCCAGGTCTGTTCCAGCTCCATTGCTCCAATTCCAGACTCCAGAGTCTGTCCTGTCTTCAGCAATAGGGTTTTACCTTCAGGTTCTGGGAGGCAATTAAGGGCTGTGTCAATAGCCTGTGTAATTGGGGGAGTCTCTTAGATTACCCTCGCTGATGACTCAAAGGAAGGCTTCTCCTGTCTAGCACTGTTTCTTGTTATGTAGCCTTCAACTTTGCACATGGACTCATGTAAGGATATTGAATGTGGTTTGTCATTAGATTGTCAGACTTATATGATTCCCTCATGTTTTTCATAGTAGCTAGGTATTATGTATCTCTCCTTTCTCCCTTTACCTGTTTAGCCCTCTCGCCATGTCTTCTCCATTTAAAATATCCCCATTTCTCCTATGGCCCCACTTCTCTTGGGCTCTTTTTTCCCCATTTATCCCCACCTTCCCTTCTATAATTCTTCTGCTCTCCTCTCATTTAGATACCCTAATGTTATCCAATCCTCCCTATTGACACCTGTCACCCACTAGTCTTCTATATTAGGGTCCCGCTTTCCCTTTGCCTTCCTGGCTCCTTTTCATTTTCCTGGTTCCTACAGTTATATCCAGATATATACTTGCTTATAAGGATTTGGTACTGCACTTGGGAGGCAGAGACAGGCAGATCTTTGTGAGTTCAAGGCCAGCCTGGTCTACAAGGTGAGTTCCAGGACAGCTGGAGCTATAGGGAGACCCTGTCTCGAAAAGACCAAAAAATAAATAAATAAATAAATAAATAAATAAATAAATAAGGATTTGGTGCTAGAATGAAGGACAACCTATGTCATTTGTTTTTCTGAGTCTGTGTTACTTCACTTAGCATAACAGCTTCTAGTTCCATACATATACCTGCAAATTTCATCACGTTCTCTTTCTTTTTTTTTTTTTTTTTTTGAGACAGGGTCTCCCTGTAGCTCTGGCTATCCTGGAACTCACTCTGTAGACTAGGCTGGCCTCGAGCTCACAGAGATCCTCATGCCTCTGCCTCCTAAGCGCTAGGAGAATCTTTACCGCTGCATAGAACTCCATTGTGTAAATGTCCCACATTTTCATTATCCACTCTTCAGTTGAGGGACACATAGGTTGCTTCTAGCTCTTCACTGTTGTGAAAAGAGCAGCAATAAACATGATGTGCAAGTATCTCTGCTATAGGATGAAGCCTTTGAGCATATGCCAAGGAGTGGTATAAGCAGGTCAAATGGTAAGCTCATTTTTAAGAGTTCTCCACACTTCTTTCCGTAGAACTTGCAATGTCATCAGCAGTGAATGAGCGTTCCCTTTTCCCCACATCATTTCCAGCATTTGGTATCATTTGTTTTCTTGATCTTAGCCAGTCTTACAGGGATAAGATGAAATCTTAGGGGCTGGAGAGATGGCTCAGCAGTTAAGGGTGCCGACTGCTCTTGCAGAGGACCCAGGTTCAATTCCCAGCATCCACAAGATGGTTAGGAACCATCTTTAAGCAGGGCATGGTGGTGCATGCCTTTAATCCTAGCACTCTGGAGGCAGAGGCAGGTGGATCTCTGTGAGTTCAAGGTCAGCCTGGTCTACAGAGTGAGTTCCAGGCCAGCTGGGGCTACAGGGAGACCCTGTCTCAAAAAAACAAAAGAAATGAAATTCTAGAGTGGCTTTAATTTGCATTTCCCTAATTACTAATGATGTTGTCAGGATATTTTATTTCTGTAACAGAAATGAAACTCCAGCAGTCATCCTCAGCTCCACATCAAATTCAAGGCCAGCATGGGCAATATGAGACCCTGTCTCAACAAAACAAAACACGAATGGAAATTCCCCTGGAACCATAGCTCAAACAAACTCTTCCTTTTAGAATTTTCCCTGCTCATGGTGGTTCTACCACAGCAACAGAGAAGTAACTCATTCAACCACTGAGCCATCTTTCCAGCCCCAATCTTTCCTTTTTAAAGTTGCTTTTGCCAGATTGTTTTTTCACAGCAATGAGACAAGTAACTAATACAATTGTGTTTACAATAAAAGGTGTGGGACAAAAGCTATCCTTTACCAAGCACTTCCCGAGTCCTCCTACCTGCTAAACACACATATTATCTTGTCTGACCTTTCTATCATTCCTGATTTTGTAGAAGGAAACTGAGGCTGAGAATGTTTAACTCACCTGCCCTTGCTTCCTAGTTGCATTTGAAATTTGAATCGAGTCTTCCTGGTTCTGACATAAGTACCCTGAGCCACACTTTACACAACCAGCCACACGGCACAGAACCAACAAGCAGACTACAATTTGCTCCCAAGTCAGGCCAGGATTCTCCTGTCTTCAACACCAGGAAACAGAAGGAATGATCTTGAGATTTTTGGAAAATTCTCAAGTGACTGAACTTGAAATAGAAAACCAGGAAAGCCTTAGGCCAAGTTTAGAAATCCTTCAAACTCCTCGGATTCTGCCACTGATACGTAGCCTAAGACTTTCTGGTCTATTTTTAGTGCTTAACAGGCACCATTTCCTGGATCAGTGAGGTAGATTTAAACATCTTTATGAGGTTTTTGTACCCCAGTCCATATTTCTTTTTAACTGAAAAAGAGATGCAGCTAAAATATGGGGCAAACACAAATAAAATAACAGCCTAGCATTTAAGCACTGGTAGGTCCCACCTTCCCAAGCCAAGCACAGGGCTTTCCTGTGGCTGGCCCTCTCGCATGGTGGAGGCCCCCTCAGAAACCTCACTTGTTCCTCAAGTTTGTTGTCCCTGACCCAAGTCTGAGACCTGAAGTCCGTGTGATTTTCTTAGCATCCTTCCTTAATGGTGTCTGAAATTCTGACAAACCCAGCACAGTATGAACTCTGTAAACACTCCTGTAAGCTTTGTGTTTTGACCTTGATTCAGCACCCATTTAGAATTCCACACCCTCATTCATCACTCTGGCTAATATCAGGAGATGAAAGTGGACATTAAAAAAAAGAAGAAGAAGAGCGGGGTGTGGTGGCACATGCCTTTAGTCCCTGCACTTGGAAGGCAGAGGCAGGCTGATTTCCACAAGATCAAGGCCACCCTGGTCTATAGAGAGAGAGCTCCAGGACAGCTGGGGCTACAGGGAGACCCTATCTCAAAAAGACCAAAAAAAAAAAAAAAAAAAAAAAAAGAAGAAGAAGAAGAAGAAGAAGAAGAAGAAGAAGAAGAAGAAGAAGAAGAAGAAGACATAGACATAAACTTCAGAAATCCCAAGTGAACCAGATGAGGGAACAGGCTCCTTGTGAGCACCGAGGCCAAGTCTGCTCTTGGGTTTGCAACTCGGGGACCGTGAGTCCTCCTGAGGAAGTGCCTTATTCACCTACAGAGACTGTCAGGGAAAAAGCATCACCCTGGTCCCAGCTCTCTGTGCACTGCCTCTCTGGAAATGTGCTAACACGCATTTCAGTACATCTGAAGCCATGAATGGAATATCTGCCTCCCATTATAGCCATGGAAAGCAAAGAGGTAAAGATAAACAGCCTGTTGCCTACCATGACAAAATGATCTCTTTCCTTCCAGGTAACCATTTCTTCCTAAAGAGGAAGAGAGCAGTATGAAATTATTATTAGCATATGTAGCTTGCTAATAAAGCTGAGAAGGGGAACAAGAATGATCACTATGTTATCTCCTGAGGTCCTTTTTTGATATTCTTGGTACTTCCTAACAAGTCAGATCTTAATAGGAAATAAGCTAGTATGTTGTATTCCTTCTACTTCCAACCCTACTCTTCAGGGGTCCTGGGTTATGTGGATACCCACATAGAAAGTAAGGCTGGGGTTCCTTTGATGGCTACAAGGAGCTAACTGCCCCAGCTACTGGATTCCTGCACATACTGCACTCATGTGAGTGTATGTGTGTGTGTGTGTGTGTGTGTGTGTGTGTGTGTTCCAATCCATCCTGTCAGTCTGTCCCAACAAACAGAACCATTTTCCTATTAACGATTTCCTAGGCAGTCTAACAGGGCAATCAATACTGCAGTTACTGAGCTGGCCATGCACCTCCCTCTTTTCCTATTAAAATTTCTTCATGAAGATCATTCACACCTTTCATTTGATTTATTCAGGGGGAGTCATTATGGTGGCATTATAAACAACGGCATTATGAAAGTAGAAATTCTGCTAAATAAAAGTAGAATTGATTTTGCGTATGTGGGGGTGTATGTGTGTGCTGAATATACATAAATGTTCAAGTGTGTGCATATGTGCATATGCACGGACATGGGGATGGGGTGGCCTCCTCTATCACTCTCCATCTTATCATTTTAGGCTCTCTCCCTAATTGGGAAGCTTGCCATTTCAGCTAGGCTGGCCGGCCAGTGAGTTCTTGAGATCTACAGGTCTCTGCCCCTTAATACTGGGGTTGTAGGCCCATACAGCCATACCCACCTTTCATGTGGATGCTTGGGACTAGAACTCTGTCTTCAGGTTCCCATGCTGGCAGAGCAAGCACTCTTACCCACTGAGCCATCTTCCCAGCCCCTAGCATTGCCCTTTATGTAGAGATTTTAGAACTGTGAACTTGTCAAACTCTCTTATCCTCTTTTTAACTGTAATAATTTCCTTTCGTCGTATTTGGTTTACTTTCTTGGAGAGACATACCCAATGTCAATAATGACATCTTGAGGGAGATCCCAAGACCACCTGAAGCACAGGTACTGGGGCGCGGGCTAAAGAGCAGCCCCCCCCCCCCCCCCCCCCCGCCAAACTGGGATTATGAAGGCATCTTGAAGAGGCAAGCCAAGCAAGCCTCAACACGTGAAAAGGCTTTGGGGATCACATTAGAATACAGGAAGGAGAAGCCCATATGCCCGGGCAATGAAGAAGAGACAACATGGGAAAGGTGCAGGACAACCCGCACCAAGCTCTACAACTTCTGTGGAAGATTCCTACAGTGGGATCCCCCCTGGGGATTGGCCCAGGCACCTGACAGATTTAATCGAATCCCAATCAAAATCCCCAAAGTTTCTTCAACAGGCTTGGAAAAAAAAAGTCCTTAAATTCATTTGAAAAACAAAAGACCCTAAATAGCAAAACAGCCCTGACTGAAAACATTAACAGAGAGGGCCTCTCTATACCAGACGTCAAACTATACTACGGCTATAGTCATAAAAACAGCCTGACACGAAAAAGAAAAAAAAAAACCTGTTGACCAATGGAAAAAAACCTGAGATCCAAACCTTGAGCAAACCAATTTCAGATCCATACTCCATTTGACCTAAGGGGCCAAGAAGACACATGGAGAAAAGGCAGCATCTTCAGCAAGGGGGCAAAAATGGATCACCACCTGTAGAAGAATGAAATTAAACCCACGTACCTCATTGCCTGTACAAACAAGGAAACGCCGCAGGGGATGTAAAGACCTCAATGGGAAACCCCAACCGTGAAGGCAGATGAAGAAAAGTTGGCAGCAGACACAAGACATAGGCATAGGAAAAGACTTCCAAAGTCAGACAGCAGCGGTGCAAGAATTAAGGTCGACAATTTGACAAATGGACATCATTAAACTCAAAAGCGCTCTGTACATCAAAAGAAACATCAAGGAAGTGAAGAGAAATCCCACAGAGTTGGGAGGAACCTTCACTGCAGAACATCTGACAAAGCATTGATTTCCCGAATATATATAAACTACTCAAAAAAGAAGAGAAAGAAAACAAATGACCCACTCAATAGATGGAGCAAAGACTGAACAGAGACTCTCACGTGAAGAATTAGAGATGGCCGAGAAACACTTAAGAAGTGTTCAACATCACAATCATTAAGGAAATGCGAATCAAAACCATTTTAAGATATCATCTTACTCCAATAAGACTGGTAGATCAAGAAAAAAAATGATACCCAGGTGGGAGGTTGTGGGGAAAGGGGAACACTCATCCACTGCTGGTGGGAATGTAAACTCGCTACACCACTATGGATAGCAGTGTTGGAGAACCCTTGGAAGACTTGGAATGAACTTGCCACCCGAACAGCCATACCACTCCTGAGCATGTACCACAAGACCTATCCCACCGCCCGATTACATGCACGCCCATGTTATTGCAGCTCTCTTCACAATAGCAAGGGAGTGGAACCAACCCAAATGCCCCTCAACTGATGAGTGGATAGAGAAAATGTGTTACATCTGCACATGGAGTTCTATGAAGCAGTTAAGAAAATGATATCATGAGTTTGCAGGAAAATGGCTGGAGCTAGAAGACATCATGCTGAGTGAAGTAACACAGTCCCAGAAAAACAAACAATGAATGGTATCCCTCATCTGTAGATGCTAGTGCCAGTTACCTAGTTGTAAGTATTTCTTGTGCATGGCCCCTTGAGCTTTTGTCCAAGTAGTTGGGAGTGATGCATATTGGAAACAACAACAACAACAACAACAACAGAAAGGACTGCATCAAAGAACTGACTGAAACAGTGAACTTCTGCTCAAAACAGTCAACTTCCACATGGAGAATTTTGAGAAAGACTGAGAAAGAGATGAAAAGCATGTTTGGCAGAATGTATGAGCTCTGGT
The DNA here is from genome assembly GCA_009823505.1 of Rhizomys pruinosus. Lineage (NCBI taxonomy): Eukaryota > Metazoa > Chordata > Mammalia > Rodentia > Spalacidae > Rhizomys > Rhizomys pruinosus. The sequence goes on along the minus strand of VZQC01013236.1, from coordinate 951,767 downwards.
GGGGTGGGGGGGTAGGGTGGGGGACACAGGTCTAGATTTGATAATCTTGCACAAAATATATATAAAAAATAAAAAGCAAAAAAAATGACATCTTGAATCTTCACATTTACTTTTTCTGTCTTATTGCATCAACCCAGAATTCTAGAATAAAGTGGACTAAAAGGAATTAAACTACAGCTCAGGTTCCATGCCTTCATCAGAACTTTTTGCAAGTCAGGTACATTGAGCTCTAATTTGCATACAGTAACATTCATCCTTTATAGATGTTCAGATCTTTGTACAGCTAGGATGTCACATTCAGGGTGTAGGATAGTTCTGTGAGCCTCGAGGTTCCTTGAGTTCCTTCTGAAGTAAACCCATTCATTCTCTACCCCTTTTCTCCAATCACCTATTTGCTTTTGTCCTTGAAGTTTTATTTAAATTGCTGTTTTATTTTTGTTTGGGTGACTGTGTTGGAGCTGGATCCCTCCATGTAGCCCAAACTAGCTTAGAACTATCCTCCTGCCTGAGCCTCTCAAGTGCTGGGATTAAAGACATGTTCCTCCATACCTGGTTTCATTGTTTTGTGGTTGTTTTTGTTTTGAGGCAAGGTCTCATGTAGCCCAGGCTGGCCTTGAACTCACGATGTAACCAAAGGTGACCTTTATCTCCTCCTCCTCCTGCTTCCTCCTCCTAAGTACTGGGCTTCAGCTGTGTCCCACCATGCTGTTTTATTGCTCTATATAACTGAGTGGTATTCTACTTTAAGGCTGTAATGTAATTTTTTTCAATCTATTCACCAGTTTACAGACATTTGGTTTGTCTCGTTTGAGCCAGTTGTAAATAAATCTGCTGTAAATATTCATGTACAAGATTTTTGTGGACATATGTCAAAATTTATTTTGAGTAAATACCTAACAGTAGGGTTGTTGAGCTGTACTATGCCTGTGTATTTAACTTAAGAAGAAGTTGCCAAAGCGTTTCCCAAAGTAGTTACACCAGCAAAATGGCAATGGATGAGAGTTTTAGGTTTTTATATTCCTGCCAATAATTCCTTGGTATTTTCAGATTTTTTTTTAATTTTCATTTTTTTATTGATGCTTTGTGTATTTCATACATCATTTTTCAATTAAGTTCAGGCATATTTCCCTTTCCCTTCCCCCTACCCCACCCCACCCCATCCCAGATCATACATTCTGCCATAACCGTCCTGCATCTTTCACTCAGTTTTTTTTTCATTTTTTAACAATAAGTGATAATTTATGAGTACAAGCATCCTTCATGTAAAACCAGTTTGCAAGCAATTATACCAAAACCCACACAGCCCATGGGTCCCTCCATCCAGCAGGGGAGGCTTGTATGTTCAATCAAGTTGATCAGATGAGTGTCCAGACTATATTGCTGTAGTTTCACCATTCACCCCAATCACAGCCCTTACATTCTACCACGCCCCCTCTTCCACAGATTGTTCCCTAGGCTTAGAAAAGGGGCACAGGTGGATGAGAAGCAAAACAGTCTACTTTCTCTGGAGCTGTTGTCTTGGACTCTGGTCAATTAGGCTGTTTCCTGCAATGGGCTACTTGTCCAGAATAACCTTTCAATCCTACAATGAAGCCAAGCAATTGATATATAGGTATTTAAACAGTACTATTATTATGGTAGGTTATATTTTGGTATCGACCCAGATGTTTGGAATGGTATGTTAATCCATGAATTAACAATTTTTTTTCTGTTAAAATATGACAGGGTCTGACTGTGGCTTAATAACATCTACCTAAACAATAAGGAGATAAGCTTTGTGGCAATCCGCGGGGTTATTCCTCCAGTTGAGAGAGCTAATAGCCAATTAGTTTTGGATATACAATAACACTTGGCTGCCTCTGCTGCACAGTATTTACAGGCAGGTTAGGTGGAGCTGGTGCTGACAGAGAGGTTTGCTTGACTCAAGGAGACCCCAGTATTTGCCTTTAGTGGTTTAGATGGCCCTTTGTAACACTCCTCTGGTAGTTCCAGAGAACCAGCTGACAACGTGCTGTGTGGGTCTTCAATACATCTGCCCATAGTAACGCCAGGTCGTCGACAACAGGGCCTTAATCGCCTCTCTTCTTGTAGGTATCCAAGTTTACAAGCAAGAAGCCTTTAACCCTTTTGTGGGGGCTTGGATCTGCTGGCCAACTCCTCCTTGGTAGAAATATCCCTTGCTGATGTCAGAGCCGCCTGTATTTATATATCTTGCTTAAGTGCATAGCTTTAAGGAGACTATTATATTTGGTTCTGAAATAGAGAATAATAATCCCTTTTCACAGTTCCTATGTCCTAGTCAATTAAAGAAGGCGTTTTAAAACCGGTTTTTTAGAAGATTACCTCTATAACAGGGTGGCTCTAATTTACAGTGAGGGAATGGCCTCATCATCATGATATTTATCCTTGTTCTATGTGGGGGAGATAAGAAAGTCTCTCAAATTAAAACCTTGGGGGCACCTAGAAGGCAAGTTTTGTTAGGACTCATTTATAAATAGTTGTTACAAAGTAGGATCCACAGAAAGGGTTTTTGATGTTTGTAGCCATCTGAGGCTTTTCTTCCTTTTAATGTTCAAACTTTGTCTTTTTTTTTTTTTTTTTTTGGTCTTTTTGAGACAGGGTCTCCCTGTAGCCCCAGCTGTCCTGGAACTCACTTTGTAGACCAAGCTGGTCTTGAACTCACAAAGATCTGCCTGCCTCTGCCTCCCAAGTGCTAGGATTAAAGGTGTGTGCCACCACGCCCAGCAAACTTTGTCTTTTATGATTTATACCCTTTGTTTCCATTAAGCAATCTTTCTTTTTTTTTTTTAATTAAATTAGTTTTTTATTGATGCTTTGTGCATTTCATACATTTTTTCCAATTCAGTTCAGGCTTATTTCCCTTTCCCTCCCCCCCCACCCCCACCCCATCCCAGATCATGCATTCTGCCATAACTGTCCTGCATCTTTACCTGACCCAACTTCCAAAGAGTTTCATCTGTTTTCATTTAAGATTTTTAAAGTGTTAAGCTTTTGCATTTCTGTGTGTATGTGTGTGTGTGTGTGTGTGTGTGTGTGGCCCTGCATGTACAAGTATGTGTGCATTTTCATGAGCGTATTGCACCTGTGGGGGATGCAATGCAATACAAATGTGCTTAGAGGCCAGAGGTCAACTTCAGGTGTCAATCCTCAGGTACCGTTTACCTTGTCTTGAAACAAGTAAGAGCACTGGGACTTGGGGCACACTCATTAGGCCAAGCTGGCCCAGGAGTCTGCCTGTCTCTACCTCCCCAGTGCCAAGATTACAAACGTTGCCACCATGCTTGGCTTTTTCTCTGGGTGCTGGGGACAGACCTTAGGGCCTCATGCTTGCCTGGCAAGCAACTCACCAACAGAGCCATCTTCCTAGACCATACATTTCGCTGAATGGTCTTTCTAGTGAGTTTTAAAAATATCAGACAAGGGGCTGGAGAGATAGCCTAGCAGTTAAGAGCACCGACTGCTCTTGCAGAGGACCTGGGTTCAATCCCCAGCACCCACATGATGGCTGAGAACCGTCTGTAACTCCAATTCCAGGAGAACTCCAGTTCCAGGGGAATCTGACACTCTCTTCTGACCTCCGCGGCATTGCACAACACAGGTGCACAAACCTACATGCAGACAGTACATTCATCCATATAAAAAAATAAATAAAAATTAAAAAAAAATAAAAATATCCGACAAGATGGAGATTCTTTTGCCTGCTTGTCTTTTTTTTTATTTTTTATAATTTCTATGATTTATTTCTACCCACAGAACATTTCTGATATCAAATGTGGAGGCAGGGGGTCCTTATCAACACTGAATTCTTCAACTCTCCAGATGCCAGCTGGGTGTCAAACAATTCAAAGAAATCCTGGAACTAACAACTCAGCGTTAATGTCACAGTCCACAGACTAAGGACTCAGTCCTACAAGACTGCTCCTCTGTACACTTGCCAGTTACAAGTCCAAGCTTCTGGAACTTCTGACCTGAACTATGAATCAGGGGCTCCCATGACTCCTTGCTCAGGTTAGATAATTTTCTAGAACAGTTCTCAAAAGTCAGAATGCCTTAAATTTTATTTATTTATTTATTTTTGCTTTATGTATGAGTGTTTTGCTTGCATGTATGGAAATGTCCCTCTGATGTGTCAATGACCAAAGAGACCAAAAGAGGGAGTCAGAAGCCTTGGAACTGGAGCGTTGGACAGTTGTTTGCTGACATGTGGGTTCTGGGAACTGAACCCAGGTTCTCTGCAAGAGCAGCCAGCACTCTTAAGTGATGAGCCATCTTGTCAGTCCCTCAGGAAAACATGCTTATAATGATGTGTTTCTGAGAAAGATTCATCCTTAAAACAACTGGATGGGTGATTGTAATGTGGGCTGGTGCAGCTGTGGGGGCAAAGATACTCAGCCACCCGGAACACAGGTGGGCCTGTTGCCTCTAGGGGACTTAGGTGCATACAGATCAGTAAGGAAGCAACTTGTGCCCCCCCACCCCTCCCCGGAATTTCAGAGGGAATGTTCAGGTGGGACTACAGTACAGTAAGCCCCAAAATCAACCTAGAGGAACTGGCTGGCAGGAAGCAGAGAGAATACAGTGTTCAGAGGGTATCACCTGGGTTGTTACCTACACATTTTTTGGAGAATCTGCAGAACAGAAAAGGAAGAGTAAGCTATACCTCGTAATATATAACCAGAATTGAAAGCCTGAAACCTAGAAAAGTCAACACTCAGTAAACAAGGAGAAAACAATGAAGGCATCTGAAGGATTCAAGGAAAGCAGTTCTTCAACACAGTGAAGAAACATTTGAGATTTTCATTAGAATACAAACAAAAAGAAACCCACATGCCAAAAGCACAAGGAAAGAACAATATGGGAAAAGCACAGAATAATTCCACAGTAAACTCTACCAACCCTATAGAAAATTCCTGCAATGAAATCTCCCTAGAGGTAACCCAGGACACAAATCTTAGAAGAACAATCACAGATATATTCAAAGAAATCATAGAATATAAAGAACAAATCAGAGAACTTAGGGGAGAGGATGAAAAACTCAGGAAGGACCTACAGGGAGAGAATGACAAACTTCAGAAAAAAAAACTAAAGAGAGAGAATGACAAACTCTGGAAAGAACTAGAGAGAGAAAATGACAAACTCTGGAAGGAAGTGGAAATGCTGAAAAGATCCCATGCTGAAATGAAAAAAGGAAACCAACCAGCAAAGCAAGGAGCTACAAGAAGAGATTGAGAAGCTACGAAAGTAATTGGAAATACTAAAGAAATCACAGGATGAAATGGGAAAGGAAATTGAACACTCATCCAATCAAGAGGAAATAATGGGAAAAAGCCTCAAGAAGCAGAATGGAGGAAGCAGAAAAAAGAATATCAGACCTTGAACATAACACAGAACAACTAAAAAGCTCAAGGAAAGTTTGTGAAAAAATCTAAAAATTCACAAAAGTGGAACAACCAGGAAATGTGGGACACTATAAAAAGATCAAACCTCTGCATCATAGGGATAGAGGAAGGAGAAGAATCCCAAGAGAATGGCATTGATCTGATCTTCAACAGAATAATAGATGAAAATTTCCCCAAACTAAAAAAAGACAAACACATACAAATACAATAAACACATAGAACACCAAATAGACAAGATCAGAAAAGAAACTCCCCATGCCATATAATAGTTAAAATCGTGGATGCCCAAAACAAAGACAAAATTCTGAAAGCCACAAGAGAAAAACAAGTTACAAGGGGAAAACCTATCAGAATTACAGCTGAATTTTCAGTGCAAATTATGAAAGCAAGAAGAATATGGACCAAAGCATTCCCAGTGATAAACAACTATAAATGCCAACCCAGGTTACTATACCCAACAAAAATGTCTATTCTAGTTGAAGGAGAAAGAAAAATCTTCCATGACATAAACAAGATGATAGAATACATGTCCAGAAAACCAACCCTTCAGAGAATACTTGAAGTAATTCAAAGGACAGAGGAGAGGAGCAACTATCCCCAGGCATCTAGAAAGAGAAATTAATAAAATCATAACTGAAGAAGTAGAAACCTAGACCAAAAATGCAAGTGGATAATAAGGTGAAAGGAAGCAACACACATCTCTCAATTATAACCTTAAATATTAATGGACTAAACTCCCCAATCAAAAGGCATAGACTGGGAGAATGGATTAGGAAACAAAATCTATCTATATGCTGTCTATGAGAAACCCATCTCAGTCTCAAGGATAGGCACCAACTTAAGGTGAAAGGATGGAAAAAAATATTCCAAGCAAATGGTGCCAAAAAGCAAGCAGGAGTTTCTATTTTAATATCAGACAAAACAGACTTCAAAGTAGAAGTGATCAGAAGTTTTCCTTGGGGAAAACTAACGATGAAGACTTTACAAGGTATGTATGCATGTTTTAGAGTAATATAAAATCAAAATGGAAAAATGTGAATCAAGAAATATGATATGGAAATAACATACAGTTTGTTTTCAAATGTGATGTATCAGGCTGATGTAACTTTAGTCTTTCTGGGTGCTTAATGACCATACTTAATGCCCATACCAGTTTGGCCAAGGGACCTAAGGGATAACTTTGTTCCTTGTCCTTAGAGGTCAACTAAGTCCCAGGGGACTATGCATGAGGGCATCTCTTGAAATGTCCTGCAAATGTTAGTCATCAGTCTTCCTGTGCAGGGAGGTCTTGGAGATCCACTAATGGGACTTCAGTCAGTGTCCAGTCTATAAAGAGGAAAGTCTGCTCATGCTTCAAAAAGGGAAGCCTGGTAAGACCTGACTTTGTCCTCGAGTGGATGGAACTGGTAAATTAATAGCCAAAATGAGCCAGGGGCTCACTCCCCCCACCAAAAAAAATACCCGAGTGACCCCTGAGAACCACATCCTCAACTGACCTTGTGGAAACAAAAACCTTGGTTAATATGGGTTAACTGTGTGGACTTAAGCATCTAAAAGGAAAGTATAACCAGAAATAAATAATCAGTAAGGCCTGAGGAAATTGTACTTCAGATATAAAACTTGAGATCTTAGTAAAAAGACAAAAAAAAAAAAAGAGAGAGAGAGAGAGAACATTGTTATTTTGCCTGTCCTCAATTCTTACTGGCAAGTGCATCTACTCTGTGGCTGCCACTGCTTTTGCCATCTTTCAGACATGAGACACAACTTTTTAACCCTCAAATATGGACTGAAGACTCATGTCTCTCCAAGAATCCTCCAAATTTTAATGCTAGATGGGGACTGCCGAAACATCCAGCTTGTGGACTGAGCAGCTACTTGGGTTTCAGCCTCTTCAGAGTATAGACTGCCATTGTTGGACTACCCAGGCTGTATCATTGAGACCAGTACAGGAAGATCAAGACAGGATGCAATGCTTACTGGACCTCATTTGGGTGACCATGGGAAGGAAAGACCCCAGTGTGGAGCACAAGGGCAGGGTAGATGGTTGTTTTGGCTTGCCAAGGAGGAGCCTTCAAATACTTCCTTAAAGAAAACATGACATCTTTTAGCCAAAAGAAAAAAAAAATCCTCCATTTCATGTGATATGTGTATATATGTATATATTTATGTATGTGTATACCTGTATAGATATCTATTTATTGTTATTAAACCTTTTCATACACCATATATCATTTCTCAATCCAATTTAGAGTCATTTCCCTTTCCATGCCCCCCACCCCACCTGAGTTCATGCACTCTGCCATACATGACCTGCATCTTTTTCTGAGTCTTTCCAGAGTTTTTTTTCTCAAAGCAGAGGCTTATCGTTTGGGGGAGAACTTCACTGTTTCGGTCAGGTTTTTTCCAGTTCTTCTTCTGTTGTTGTTGTTGGTCTCTCCAACTTGAATTGCATATATATAAAACATACAGTTTGTTTTCAGATGACATAATTTTAGTATAGGTGTGATGTATCAGGCTGGTGTAACTTAGCCTTTCTGGGTGCTTAACGACCATACTTAATGCCCATACCAGTTTGGCCGAGGGACCTAAGGCAAGCTTCAAAGACTCTTGGAATCTCCAGAGTGATGAGTGCCCTTCTGGGACCAATGAGGAACCAGGGACTAAGACCAAATATTGTAACAGAAGATGGTCCTGATATTCCTGACAGTCTAGAATTTGCAAAGAATTTAGGAGGTTTGAGCCAGGGTCCAGGGCAAAGACCAAATATGTATTTCACAATTTCACAGAAATCAATATACAATTTTTCCAGCATCATTTGTTAAACAGAATACTTTTCTCCATTGCACTGTATTCTAGTTGGCTTCAGCTGTGAACTTGACACAACCTAGAATCTTCTAAGGAGACTCAATTGAGAAATTTCTCAGATCAGATTGACCTGTGGCCATGTTGATGAGAGATTGTCTTGATTGATATGACTGAGGCCACTTGGGGGCAGGTGGGCTTGAGCTATATAAAAAAGCTAGCTGAGCGTGAGCCAGGGAAGAGGCGAGCCAGTAAGCAGCATTCCTCCATGGTTTCTGCTTCACTTCCTGCCCTGGCCTCCATCAGTGATGGACCATAGTCTGGTTGTGCAAGCCGAATAAGCCCTTTCCTCACCAAGCTGCTTTTGGTCAGAGTTTTAACACAGGAACAGAATGAAACAAAAGCACACTGCCTTTTCCCTTATTAAAAATCAGTTCTAGGGGCTGGAGATATGGCTCAGCAGTTTAGAGCAATGGTTGTTCTAGCAGAGGATCCGGTTTCAGTTCCCAGCACCAACATGGTGATTAACAACCCCCTGTAACTCCAGTTACAGGGGATCTAATGTTCTCTTCTGGCCTCTGAGGGCATTGCCTACATGGAAACCCTTACATGCATATATAATATACATATATACATACACATACATGCAAAACATTTATGTATACAAAATTAATAATCAGTTTTATATATAGTTTAAGAATGCATATACACACATGCACAGACATTATATATATATATATATATATATATATATCTTAGCTTTGCTAATCTATATATGTATTCTTTTACTATGACTGTATCAGCTTAGCTATGTATTTATTTGTATTGTGTGTGTATGTGTATGTATATTTCCAGAAAAAAAATGCTAGCTGAGTTTTGATAAAGATTACATTGACTCTATAGACTAAGTTGGGGAAGACTGGATTCTTAAAAATATTGAATTTTCTTTTTCTTGTTTTTTTATTTTTTTATTTATTTTGTATGTGTATGAATGTACTGTCTGCATGTAGGTCTGTGCACCCATGTCATCCAATGCTGTGGAGGTCAGAAGAGGGTCTTGGATTCCCCTGGAACTGGAGTTCTCCTGGAATTGGAGTTACAGACGGTTCTCAGCCACCATGTGGGTGCTGGGGATCAAACCTGGGTTCTCTGCAAGAGCAGTCGGTGCTCTTAACTGCTAGGCTATCTCTCCAGCACCCCCAAAATATTGAATTTTCTAATACATGGGCAGCATAAAATGCTTCATTTATTTAGTTCTATTTGTTATTTTTCATCATTTTTTTTTAGTTTTCAGCATGAAAATGCAATTAATACTTAATAGATTAACTCTATTATATAGCCTATATATTAGAAGTGATTTTTCTATTTTTATTTCCAAGTGTGCATTGATAATAAATAGAAATATACTTGGTTTTATTATATCCTGTGAACTTGTTAAATTCACTTATAAAATCTAATAGCATCTTTCTAGGGTTTTGGTGGGGCAGACAATATTTTCTGCATGTGTGACCTTGTGGTTTATTTCCTCTTCTGTCTGTATGCCTTTTATTTATCTGTGGCTTGTTCATTTGTTTGACTTTTTTTAGACTGAGTCTCACTATGCAGTAAAGGCTGGCATAGAATCCATTATGTAGCCCAGGCTGGCCTCAAACCACCTGCCTTTGGAAGTGCTGGGGTTAAAGCCTTGCCCCATCACACTGAGTTCTACCTCGTTCTTAATCTTAAAGGAAAATGAGTGAATCCTTCACTGTTAATTGTGGTACCAGCTGTAGATATGGTAAATGTTTTGAATGAATTTGAGAATGTAGGTTTTTGCTACACATTTTCTGAGAATTTTTAATGAAGAGATATTGAACTTTTTCTAATAATTTCCCTGCATCAATTGAGTTAATACTTTATTTTGTGGAACGCTCTGACATCAGCAATGAATTATTCTGCCTAGGAGATGTTGGCTAGGGGATTCAAACCCGCCCCCCCCCCAAATTATAAAGGCCTTTTGCCTATAAATGGGATATATGCAAGGAGAAAGGCAGTAAGTCCCTGTTGTCGAAGACCTGGTGTGAGCATGAAAAATGTTATGAGACGTCACTTGCTAGCGTACAACTGGCCTCTGAAATGCTAGAGAGCGTTACCAAAGGCCACTACAGCAATACAGCAAAATATTGGTCTCCCTGAGACAAACAAGACTCCTCCGAAAATATCAGCTACACCTCAACAGCCTGGAGATACTGTGCAACAGTGGCAGCCAAGTGTCTATATATATCCCAAATCTATTTGGCTATTAGCTCTCTCCTTGGAGGAATAACTCACAGCGGATGCCACAAGCTTATGTCCTCTAGTGGTTAGGAGATGTTATAAGCCACAATAAGAACTTGTCACCCTTTATAGAGAAACCACAGTTTGCGGATTAGCATACCATCCAAGCATCTGTGTCTATGCTCACAGCTTAGCTTGACATAATAAGTGGTACTGCTTAAATGCCTGTACATCCAATAGCTTGTGCTTTGTTAGTATGACTAAAAAGGGTATCACTGGAAAAGCTGTCAATCCATGAAGGGAAACAACCTGAACAGACTGGAGTCCAAAATGACAACTCCAAAGAAATTAGACTGTTTTCTTCTCACCCACTTGTGCCCCTTTCCCAAAGCCCAGGGAACAAACTGCGGAAGAGGAGGCATGGTAGATTGTAAGGGCTGTGGAGAGATAGGGGTGAATCATGAGACTATAGGAATATAGTCTGGACACCTGATTGATCAACATGCCTGTGCATACAAGCTTCTCCAGCTGGACTATGGGAACCTTGGGTTGTTCAAAATTTGGACATAGATACTTGAAAAATGCACCAATTACTTAATTGTATGACATACTGAGTAACATCATTGTTATCTGCAAACAACTGTGTCATTGTATTGTAGAATCCCTTAAAAATAAAAAAAATTAAAAAAAAAACTTTATTTTGCTTTAGTTTATTAATGAGGTGAAATAGATTCTTTGGTTTCACTTTGTTTTTGTGTATTCCTATCAGAGCTGAATCTAGGTGTGAATGCTAGGCAAGTCCTCTAATACTCACCTGTCTCTCACTTCTCTGTTTCCTTTTGCTGTTGAAACAGGAGCTTGCTAAGTTTCCCAGGCTGGCCATGAATCTAGTCTGTAGCTCAGGCATGCCTTGAACTTGCAGTGATCCTCCTGCATAGGAGGCTAGAAACTTGGACTACCAGCTTCATAGAACTGGTTTATTTTTAAAAATTGAAACTGTATATTCCCAAGATCAACTTCATGTGAGAAGAGAAAGAAATTATGCCAGAGAAAGAAATAAAAGGAATGCAAATTAGAAAAGAGGAAGTCCAACTATTCATGTTTTCAAACATGATCTCAGATATAGAAAAACCTAAAGATTCCACAAAAAAATCCTGTTAGAATTGATAAACAAATTCAGTCAAGTTGCAGGACATGAGATGAACATAAAAATAACATTTCTATACACCAACAACAAATAGCTGAAAAAGAAATTGAGGAATCAATTCATAATAGTTTTAAAATGAACTAAATTTCTCCAGGAGGTAAAGGATCTCCTCAATGAAATATAGAAAACAGTAATGAAAAGCCAGGACTGTTGCAACACACCTTTAACCCCAGTACTTGGAAGACAAAGGCAGGTGGATTTCTATGAGAGTGAGCCCAGCCTGGTCTATATAATGAATTCCAGGCCTGCTGTCTTACAGGGAAACCCTTTCTTAAATAAAACAAAAACAAAACAAAACCAAAAAAAAAACCCACTAGTGAAGAAAGTTAAAGAGGACATACCCACAAATGAAAGGTACCTCATGTTCATGGATTAGAAGAATTCAGATGGTCAAAATGTTGAAACACATCCTTCACAAACATAGCAAAACAATCTTAAAATTCATATGGGATGATAGATGACCAAAACCAGAGAAATCCTGAACAAAAACAGTAAATCTGGAAGCATTACAATATCTGCATTCAAAGCATACACTGAAGCTCTACTAACCCAAACAGCATGGTTTTATTACCATAAAACATACAGACCAATGAAACAAAATAAAAACAGAAATAGACCCACATGCTTGCAGACAGCTGATTTCTGACAAAGGCATCAAGAACATTCCCTGGAAAAAGGGTTCTTTCTTCAATAAATAGTGTCAGGAAAACAGGGTACACATATTTAAAAGACTGAAACTAGTTACCTATATCTGAACATATAAAACAACTAAGAGCAAACCAAAGCCTTATTAAATGTAATACCCCGAAATAAAGAAAACACAGAAAAAATATTTTTAGATATTGGTCTAGGTCAAAATGTTTTGGATACAACTTTCAAAGCACTGGCAACAAAAGCAAAACTCGGTAAATATAAATATGTCAAATTAAAAATGTATGCAACAGAATGAAGAGGTAATCTTAAATGGGAGGAGCCCTGTGGCTCAGGGGTTAGAGCGCTGGCCTTGTAGAATGGAATTAAATATCCATAAGCTATATATGTAACTAGGAGTCTGTATCCAGAAGATAACAAGGAACCCAAACATCTCAATATAAATTTAATAATAATAACAACAACAACGATCCAGTTTTATAGTGGGAAAAATAACTGAGTATCAGCTTCCCAAAGAAAACATGCAAATGGCCAGCAGGTATGTGAAAAAACACTGACATCACTATCATTAGAGTCGGATCAAATGAAAACAACAAGGACGTATCACTTCACTCCAGTTAAAGTAACTATTATCAGAACAGATAACAGTCAGCAAATGTGGGGCTGGAGACTTTCCCCAACAGTTAAGAGCACTAGCACACTAGCACTCTTGCAGAGGACCCAGGTTCAGTTCCCAGATGGCAGCTAATGACCATCCATAACTCCAGTTCCAGAAGATCTAATGTCTTCTTGTGATCTCCACAGGCATCGTACAACACAGATAGACTCACATACATGTAGGTAAAACACTCATACACATAAAATAAAAACAAATAAATACTTTTAAAATATAGTAGATGTTGGCAAGGAGGTAGAAAAGAAGAATTCATACATTGTTGGTAAGAATATTAACTAGTTCAGCCATTGTGGAAACAATATGGAGGGTTCTCAAAAACTAGAAACAGAACTACCATTTCATCCAACAATGCTACAACTGAATGTCTATTCCAAGGAAGTGAAATTGGTATGTTAAAAACCATCTACAGACTGAGAGAAAGATGCAAGACATGTATGGAAGAAGGCATGAACAGGGGATTGGGTGGGGGCAGGGAGAGGGGATGTGTCTAAATTGGACTGAAAGATAATGAATGAAATACACAAATCATCAATAAAAGTATTTTAAAAACCATCTACATACCCATGTTACTGCAGCACAATAGCCATAATAGAGAATTGATCTAGTGTCCATCAACAGATGGAATGGAATACGATTGTACCATTAAAAAGGCATTCTATCATTCGGGCAACATGTATGAGCCCAGTAGACATTATATTAAGTATATTAAGTGAAATACAAATATCACATGTGCTCACATGGGTGCAAAAGTAAAAATTGTTCTCCCAAGGGGTGGTAGAACACCTGTAATATGATTACTCAGGAAGCTGAAATAGGAAGATGACCCATGAGTTTGAGGCCAGCCTTGTCTATATAGTGAATTTCAGGCCAGCCAAAGCTACATAATGAGACCTTGTCCTGGATGGATGGGTAATCGAGAGAGGATGGTTAATACATCCAGGGATGCAGTTAGGAAGGTTGAAGTTTGTTTAGCACAGTAGGGAACCTATGGTTGACAACATTTAATTGTACATTTTAAAACAGCTAATACAGAGGATTTTGAATGTTCCAAGAAATGATCAATACTTGAGCTGACGAATATGCCAATCACTCTGACGTGATCTTTGCACACAGTGTACCATCAGTTTCTGTGGGTCAGACTTCGGAAGCAGCCTGTCTGGAGGTGCTACCTGAAGCTATTTATGAGGTTGGAGTCAAACAATAATCAGGGCAGCTATCCTCCCAACATTTGAGTGCAGCTCCAGATCCTCCTCCCAGGTTCAGCCCAGGCTTGCTGACGTGCTCCAGGTCCTTCTGGGACACAGGCTGAAGGCCTTTCTTTGTCCAGAGTGAATAAAGAGTGAGACAACCCAAGAAAGAAGCCATGAGTTTAGCACCAGCTCCTTCCTCATTCAAGCTTTCGGATCAGACCTCACCTCAGCACATCAGTTACAACCTCAGGAGAAACTTCTGAGTTCTAGACACTGACCCTCAGAAGTTGTGAGACAACAAACTGTAAACTGTGTTGTTCAAGACATTGGTTTGTAGTAATCCTGTTCTGTGGTGACAAATAACAGAGTATCTGTATCTGGACATGAGCAAAGCTGTTCTCTTAAGGCATCATGAGGGCATTTAAGGCATATTCTTGCCTAGGTTATATTCTCAAAGCTTCTAATTTAAGTGTTCTGAGCTGGGACCTGGGTATTAAAATTTTTCAAAGTGTCTTGGATGCTTCTAATGTTCAGCAAAGTCTGAGAGCCACTGCAAGGGCCATTTCTCACATTTTTCTCCATTTTTCAACTGCCATTTTTTGGTTGTTCCAGGTTGTCTCCTATAGATCACTTTGTTTTCATGCTGACTGCTCGCCTGACTGGGGGAGCGATCCTTCCTTCTGTACATGCCCTCTCCTCACCACTGTGTTCCAGATAGATAGCATTGATAAACCCGGACATCCTAAGGTGTAACAGATAATGACATCCAAGAAACGGTGAGTGAGCCTCTGCGACTCCTGCTTTCTGATCCCATGTCGCTCGGCTGGCATGATGGTGCCCCCTGAGGAAAGTGGGAAGAACTGGAAACCTGGGGGGAGCTATAGAATTTTTTGACATCATGACACATCTTGTTGAGGGAGTAGAAAACAGGCAGACCCCAGACAGGCAGACTGACAAGGAAAGGGCCACTGATGGACAACGAAGATGGCAAACTTCTGGCATTTTCATCACTGGAGAAAAGACTCAGCAGGCATCTGAGTGGTCTTGACCAGGCTAGCTAAGTCCAAAGTCATCCTGAGCATACTGCATCCTGGAACTATGGGCCTCTCAGCCCTCTCTTTGTTTAAGTTGACCAATCCAAAATGAGGAGAAAGGACCTGCCTCATACCACCAAGAACACTTAGGAACTCAGGCCCTCCTAGGGGCTTTGGATTTGGGTTTTTGAAGCCTCTCTTTCTGTCTGTGTGAGTGTGTTTGTGTATGTTTCATTAATTTTTTAAGTTTTTTTTAAAATTTAATTATATATAATATATATATATACTTAAATATATATCACATATATGCACTCATGTTGCGCAATGCCTCTGGAGGCCAGAAGAGAGTGACAGATCCACTGGAACTGGAGTTATGGACATTTGTTAGTCACCGTGTGGGTGCTGAGAACTGAACCCTGATCCTCTGCAAGAATAGCCAGTGCTCTTAACTGCTGAGCCATCTCTCCAGCCCATTTCTATAATTTTAATATTGTTACCTACTGTGTCCAAGATTCTCCCTGCCTTTTAATTCTTTAGTTGACAGAGAAAATGAACCCCATAAAGACCTCTAGATGGTACCACGGGTACTGCCTAAGGAGCTGCCACAGACCATCAGATATCTTGGCACATAGGAAACAACAGAGCAAGAGCCACTGTCAGTCAGGACACGGGGTAAACACTGAGTCATCGCTACCTGGCAAAATGCTGGATCTTGAATTCTTTAGAAAAAGCTGTGGCCTTGCTTCTTCCTTCAATAAATCATCACATAGTGATTGTTAGGTCCCCAGTGGCTGTATTTAAGGACACATGTCTATGTAGCTCTCAGGGTAGTATATACAGATAGCAAATTACTATATTTAGTACTTTGAATGCTGGTGGCTGTCTTGAACTGACTGATAAAGTGATTTCTGATTTGTTCTTGCAATAAGTCACAAAGAACACTGGACAAAAATCTGTCCAGGGGTGATATAATTATATATAATGTTAGTGGTTTGGGATCTTCAAGCCTCTAGGTCCCAGGAGCACAATAACCTGATTTGGGGGGGGGGGGATCTTCAGCTGGCTGGAGGCCAAGAGCAGCTGACAAGGAAGTAGCCTGAGCTTGCATGTATGTGAGTGCATCCTGCTCTGTTCCCTGGCATCCTGCCTTCTGACCTCCTGCCCCAGAGGACCTCACTGCCCATCACAGACACTGCTGATGACACTGCTGATCAATGTCTCCTCTTACAGCCATAGCAGTGCAACTGTGCTGGGGTAAGGCATTGATTCACCACTTGTCTGCTACTAAAATCAGTCTAGATGAAGGAGAAAGCCATTTAAATAGTACCCCGCTGTGTAAGCTTCAGTCCTCTTTTAACCCTTCATTTGGACAAAAGAACCTTGAGATTTGGGCAGCGTGTGCCTTGCTTCCAGAAGAACTGTGTTGCTCTGGATCCTGCTCAAAGTGCTATCTTTTATGTGTGTGCATCTATGTGTGGCATACGCATGAAAGCATCAGGTATGAGGACATGTATGTGTATGTGGAGGTCAGAGAACAGCCTCAAGACACCATCCACCTTGTTATTAAATATTTTATTACTTTTATTTTGTGTGTATTTTGCCTGTGCGCATTTGACTGTGCCTGTGCCAGGCAATGTCTGCGGAGATCAGAAGAGGGCATCAGATTCCCCTGGAAGTGGAGTTACAGATGTGGGTGAGGACACGTGGGTGCTGGGAATTGAACCCAGGTCCTCTGCAAGAGCGGCCAGTGCTCTTAACCACTGAGCCATCTCTCCAGCCTGACACCATCCACCTTCTTTGCATGTTTGTTTTTGTTTGTTTGTTTGCTTTGAGACAGGATCTCTCACTGGCCTGCAGTTCTCGAAGTAGGTTAGGCTGGCTGGCCAGCAAGGTCCAGGGACCCACCTGTCTCTGCCTCTCCAGAGCTGGAATTATAAATCTGTGCCACCAAGTCTGGCTTTTCCCACATAGATTCTAAGACTCAAATTCAGGTCCTCGTAACTTAAAGCCACATACTTTTCCAAATGAGCTATCTCCCCACAACCACACACAAAGTGCTATCAAAGGAATTAAAGCTTGGTAGTTAGGAACATGCAAGCGGTCATTAATAGAATAAAGTTTCCCAACTTGGCCATTTCTAACTCTATGGCTCTTGGACAAGATGTTTAACCTCTTTAAGCCTCTGCACAAATTAAATGCTTAATAAATAGGTGGTATTATTGGTAGTAGTATTTACACCATTTTACCTAGAAGTATTTCTTTTTTATGTTTATTTTTATTATATATATATATTTATCCATATCTATATATTATATTTAATCTAGACCCGTGTCCCCCCCCCTATCCCCCCACTCCACCAGAGCTCCATGCATTCTGCCAAACTGCTTTTCATCTTTTCCTGTCTTTCTCAAAATTCTCCATGTGGAAGTTGACTGTTTTGAGCAGAAGTTCACTGTTTCAGTCAGTTCTTTGATGCCGTCCTTTCTGTTGTGTTGTTGTTGTGTTTCCAATATGCTCACTCCCAATAATTGGGACAAAGGCTCAGGGGCATGCACAAAAAAATACTTACAACTAGGTAATTGGCACTACATCCACAGAGAGGGATACCATTCGTCATTTTTTCTGGAATGTGTTAATTCACATCAGCATGATGTCTTCTAGTCCAGCCATTTTCCTGCAAAGCTCATGTGTCATCTTTCTTTACTGCGACTATAGAATTCCATTGTTTAGCTGTACCACATTTTCTCTATCCACTCGTCAGTTGAGGGGCATTTGGGTTGGTTCCAGCTCCTTGCTATTGTGAAGAGAGCAGCAATAAACATGGTGTGCATGTATCTCTGCGGTGGATGAGTCTTGAGGTATATATAAGGAGTGGTATGGCTGGGTCGGGTGGCAAGTTCAATTCCAAGCTTCCAAGGGTTCTCCACAATGCTTCCATAGTGGCTGTACCAAGTTTACATTCCCACCAGCAGTGGATGAGTGTTACCTTTCCCCACAACCTCTCCAGCACTTGGTATCATTTTTTTCTTGCCTAGCCAGTCTTATTGGAGTAAGATTGATATCTTAAGTGGTTTTGATTGCATTTCCTTAATGATTAGTGATGTTGAACACTTCTTAAGATGTTTCTCGGCCATCTCTAACTCCTCACTTGTGAAGGTTCTCTGTCGGTTTTGCTCCATCTATTGATGGGTCATTTGTTTTCTTTCTTCTTTGTTTTTGAGTCGTTTATATATTCTGGAATCAATGCTTTGTCGATGTTTCTGCAGTGAAGGTTTCTCCCACTCTGTGGGTTTCTCTTCACTTCCTTGGTTGTTTCTTTGATGTACAGAAGTTTTGAGTTAATAGGTCTATTTGTCAATTGTCGACCTTAATTCTTGCACAGCTGCTTGACTGATTTAGGAAGTATTTTCCTATGCCTATGTCTTATAGTCTGCTGCCAAATTTTTCTTCTATTGCCTTAGAATTTGGGGTTTCACGTTGAGGTCTTTGATCCGATTGAGTTGACTTTGGTACAGAGGCTAGAGGTTAGGGTTTTATTTATTTTCTATTCATTTTCTACAAGGTGTTTTGCCAACACCACTTGCTGAAGATGCTGTTTTTCTCCATTGTGTCTTCTTGCCCCTTGTCAAATATGGAGATGGCTGAAATTGTATGTGCTCAGTTTGGATCTTTGGTTTTGTTCCATTGGTCACCAGGCTGTTTTTGTGCCAGTACAGGTGTTTTTATGACTATAGCCGTATAGTATAGTTTGAAGTCTGGTATAGAGATCCCCCTGTTGTTGCTCTTCTCACTCAGGGTTGTTTCGGCATTTGGGTCTTTTGTTTTTCGAAATGAATTTATGACTTTTTTTCCAAGCCTGTGAAGAAGCTCTTGGGGATTTTAATTGGGGTATTGAATCTATAGATAATGTCCTTATGGACATTTTTACTATGTTAATTTTCCCAATCCATGAGCATGGGTGGTTTTTCCATCTTTGATGTTTCTTCAATTTCTTTCTTTAAGGTTTTAATTTTTGTTGGAGAGATCTTTGGTGTCTTTGGTTATGTTTGTTTCCTAGTATTTTTTGTTTATGAGGCTATTGTGAGTTGGGAAGGTCTCCTTGATTCCTTCTTCAGTTGCTTGTTGTTGGTTGTAAAGAAGGCTACTGATTTTTTTTAGGTAATTTTGTATCCTGCCACTTTGCTGAAGCTGTTAATCATTTCTAGGAGTTTTCTGGTGGAGTTTTGCATCTCTTAAGGAAACAATCATATCATCAGCAAATAGGGATAGCTTGACTTCCTCTTTTCCAATTATTACTCCCTTTAATTTTCTTTTCTTGCCTTATTGCCCTAGCAAGTGTTTCAAGCAACTACTATTGAAGAGGAGTGGTTGACAGGGGGCAGCCTTGCCGAGTTCCTACCTTTAAAGGGAATGTTTCTCGGGTTTCCCCATTTGGGATGATATTGGCTGTGGGTTTCCTGTATATGGCTTTGATTACATTGAGGAAGATCCTTCAATCCATTCCCTCTAAGACTTTAAGCTGAGGGATGCTGTTGAATTGAGATGTATTGTGTGGTTTTTGTCCTTTCAGTCCATTTTATGCTTTGATGATGTTTATTGATTTTCATATGTGAACCATCTGCATTCTCTGGTTGAATCCAACTTGGTCATGATGGATGATCTTCTTGATGTGAGTTGTATACGATTTTCCAGTATCCTGTTTAATTTGTTCATCTGTTCATTAATGAGATGGGTCTATAATTCTCCTTTTTGGTTGTATCTTTGCCTGGTTTTGGTAATAGAGTGATGCTGGCTTCATAGAAGGAATTTGGAGCATTCCCTCTGTTGTGATCCTTCTAAACAATTCTCAGTAATAATGGTTGTAGGTTTTTTTATTAAATGCTTTATAGAATTCTGCTGTGAAACCATCTGGGCCTGGGCTTTTTTTAGTTGGGAGGTTTCTTATTACATCTTCAATTTCTTCATATATTATGGGTCTGTTTAAGTGTCAATCTTTCTTGGTTGAGCTTTGGTGATTCCCAGGATTTCAGATATTTATCCATTTCTTCTAGGTTTTCAAACTTGGTAGAGTTAGGTTTTTGAAGTATTCCCACATGATTTTCTGGATCTTTTCCTTGTCTGTTGTGTTTGATATTTCCCTTTCATACAATTATATTAATTTGGAGTTGTTCCTTCTTTCTTTTGGTTAACTGGGCTAGAGGGTATGTCTATCCTGTTTATTCTTCCAAAGAACCAACTTTTGGATTCATTGATTTTTTTTAAATGTTTTCTTTGTTTCTATTTCATTGATTTCTGCTACTGATTTTGTTTTTCTTCCTGTCTGTTGCATTAGGGTTAATCCTGTTGTTGCCTCTCAAGTGTTTTAGCTGCAGTGTTAGATCGTTCACTTGTTGCTCTTTCTGTTTTTCTAATGTAGGCACCCAGGGCTATAAATCCCTCTTAGGACTGCTTTTAGGTATCCATAGGTTTTGTTGTGTTGTATGTCTTATTGTCATTCAGTTCCAGAGAATGCTTTTATTTCTTTCTTATCTCTTCTTTGACCCATTCATTATTCAAGAGTGTGTTGTTAGTCTCCATGTGTTCTTGTAATAGAGGGCTTATCCTGGTGTTGATGTTGAATTTTATTGCACTGTGGTCTGATAGAATGCATGAAATTATTTCAATCTTTTTGTTTTGTAGAGGTTTTTCTGTGTCCCAGGATGTGATCGATTTTGGACAATGTTCCGTGGGGTGCTGAGTGAGAAGTGTATTCTCTGGTATTAGGGTGGAATATTTGGTAGGGTCTCTTGAGGTCCCTTTGGTGTATCATATCATTTAGTTCAGATGTCTCTCTGTTTTTTTCTTTGTCCTGTTGACCTGTCCAAAGGACTCAGTGGGGTATTGAAGTCCCCTACTATGAGATACTGAGGGGTTATCTGTGACTTGTGTCCTGGGAGAATTGTCTTTATAAGTTTGGTCACCAGAGTTGGTGCATATAAATTAAATTGTGAAAATTCTTTAGTGAATTGTTCCTTTGATAAAAATGTAATGGCTTTCTTTGTCTCCTCTGATTTCTTTGAAGTCTATTTTGCCTGATATTAAAATGCAACACCTGCTTTCTTTTTGGTACCATTTTCTTGGAATATTTTTTCCATCCTTTCACTTTAAGTTGGTGCCTGTCCTTGAAGGTAAGATGTGTTTCTTGAGACATCATATCGATGGATTCTGTTTCCTAATCCAATCTCCCAGTCTATGTCTTTTGATTGGGGAATTTAGCCCATTATATTTAAGGTTATGCATGATAGGTGTTTGTTGCTTCTTTTGCCTTATTATTCATTTGCAGTTTGGGTTTAGGGTTCTTACTTCTGCGTTATGCTTTTATTGATTTTCTCTTCTAGGTGCCGGGGTGGTTGTCTTTTTTCTGTCTTTGAATTGCTTCAAGTATTCTCTGAAGGGTTGGTTTTCCGGACATGTATTCTTCATCTGTTTATGTCATGGAAGTTTTTTCTCTCCCTTCAACTATAAATTGACATTTTTGCTGGTTATAGTAACTGGGTTGGCACTATAGTCCTTTAACACTTGGAATGCTTTGCTCCATGTTCTTTTGCTTTCATAGTTTGCACTGAAGAAGTCAGTTGTAATTCTGATAGGTTTCCCCTTATAGGTCACTTTTGTTTTTCTATTGTGGCTTTTAAGGATTTTGTCTTTGTTTTGGGCATCTAGCATTTTAACTATGATGTGGCATGGAGAGTTTCTTTTCTGATCTGTCTGTTTGGAGTTCTATGTGCTTCTTGTATTTGTATTGGTTGTTTCTTTTTTTTAGTTTGGGGGAAATTTTCATCTATTATTCTGTTGAAGATCTGATCAATACCATTCTCTTGGGATTCTTCTCCTTCCTCTCTTCCTATGTGTGGACGGTTTGATCTTTTCATAGTGTCCCACAGTTCCTGTTGTTCCACTTTTGTGTATTTTAAATTTTTCATAATCTTTCTTGAGGTTTTCAGTTGTTCTGTGTTCTCTTCAGGTCTATATTCTTTGTTTGCTTCCTCCATTCTGCTTCTGAGGCTTTTTCCATTCTTTTCTCTTGATGGTGAGTGTTTGATTTCCTTTTCATATTCTGATTTCTTTTAGATTTTCTACTTCTTTTGGAGTTCTCAATCTCTTCCTGTTAGCTCTTTGCTTTGCTGGTTGGTTTCCTTATCTTTTTCAGCATGGATCTTTTCAGAGTTTCCATATCCTTCCAGGTTGTTCATTCTCTCTCTCTAGGTCCTTCTTGAGTTCTTCATTCTCTTTTCTTTAATTCTTTATTTGCTCTTTATAATCTTGTCTTCTTTAAGTTGTTCACTATTTTACTTCTAATATCTGTGTCCTGGGCCATCCCCAGGGGGTTCCCACTGTAGGAATCTTCACAGGGTTGGTAGAGAGCTTGGTGTGGGATTATCCTGGACCTTTCCCATGTTGTCTCTTCTTTCTGTTCCTGGAATAATGGGCTTCTCCTTGCCTGTATTCCAATGTGAGTCCCAAATGCCCTCTCACTGTGTTGAGTCTGTTTCTTGCCTCCTTCAGATGCCTTTGTTGTTTGATTGATGTTCTTCTCCTTTACTCCTTACTTATGGAGTGTTGACTTTTCTAGCGTTTAGGCTTTTTATTGGAAGTCCAACTCACTCCTCCCTTTCTGTTCTGAAGGTTTCTGACAGAATCCACTGGATACTCCTTCCTTCGGTAATCCCAGTTTTGGTGGGGGTGGGTGCGGGTGGTACCTTGGTTCAGGTGGTCTTGGGATGCTTCCATTCAAGACTCATCACAAACCATCTTTTTTTATCCAGCTGGGAGGAGGAAACGTGCCCCACCACAGCACACAAGCCATCAAGCCCAGAGGATCAAACGTAGGTTAATCAAATAACAATCTGCCTTGCCAAAGCACCCAGCTCCTACCTACCTGTGCTTTAGGTGGTCTTGGGAGATCTCCCTCCTAGAAGTATTTCTAAACTAGTTTATAGTGTTTCTTGGTTCACCCAGTTCTGTCTCCATCCATTCCCATGAACAGGAACTCAAGCCAGAACAGCTTTGTTTTCCTGCTATCCACTCCCATACTTCCGTGTCTCGAAGTCAAAACCCCCGTTTGTTCTTGACAATGGCCTGTTACATGTGGGGAACAAAATGACAGGTGTTCTAGAGCACAAAAACACCAAAGACCATGGCTAGAAGAGGATCTACCCCTCACAGTCAGAGAGACCACAGCTCTGGGTGACACACTGATAACCTACACGTGAGGAATCTTGGGCCCAACCCCCAATTAAGTTATGCCTGGAATCCTGACCTACAGAAATCAGGAGGCAAGAAATGTGTGTTGTCTAAACCACTAAGCTGGTTGTAATAGCGTTACCATGGACACCTGCCTCTGATGGTGTACAGGCTACTAGAACCATGTGTTCCTCAGCAGTAGGATGCTGCATTTGGCAAATGATACAAAAATCTGTTCAGTTCCCAAAGTGATCTTTGGTTAATCCACATGCAAAATTCTTACTATTTCATGATCATTAGTAAATTCTAAAATGCAGTGTTGAGGGCTTAAATGCATGTATCTGAATTCAAATTATGATGGCTAAAATTTTGTTAAGTTTGTACTATCTAGTCAGCCATTAAGAAAACAGACAATAGAGATGCATAGATATAAAACGTCTGCCTATACACATTTTGTGTTGTTTGTTTGGCTTTGGTAATTCTAGAGTTGAACTGGACCTTTGTCTCACTCTATCACTAAGCCCCAACTCCAGTCCTTATTTTAATTTAATTTCGAAGTGGGGTCTCCCTACAGTGCCTTAGCTGGCTTTAAAGTGGGATCCTCCTGCCTCTACCTCCCTCAGGAGCAGGGATAACGTGCACTACCTTCCCTTCCATACCTGTGTAAATTCTACCATTATCACAGTGTTCTTTGGGAGTACTGCCAATCTAGGGAAGAGTTTAGTTTCAATTCACTTTGACTTATCAACCTTTTTTCCCCATTGATTAAGTATGTGCTTTAGTAGAGTCTGAGCCACTCTGCTGTGGGAGTCACAATGAAAAATGGTTTCAGAAGGCTTCTCATTCTAAGAAGCTTACCCTCCATTTTGGGGAAAGCAAAGCATGCAAACTCTAAAGGCTTTTCTGGCCTCCCATAATCCTTTGCTAACTGTATTATGGAAATGGTGGTGATTACTTCAAAGACTCTGCTGATCCTGTGTCTTTGGTGCTATTCATTGTCAATTCACCTCGGTCAACCAGCTGTCTCAGGGACTTGCCTTTTGTAGCAAACCTTTAATGAAACTGGCATTTGTGTCAATGAACTTTAGGGCCATCTTGCTGAGACAATTATCTAGGTCACTCAAATTTCAGCTACTTCAAATAATTATAGCCTTTTAGCCTTGAATATAAGGTGATGATTAAAGAAGAAGGAATTGAGGGTCCCCATGCTGAAGTCAATTAGAGGAAAATGCTGGCAGGTCTCAGCTCAGACCTCTGATTTGAATACACAAGCCTCTGGGCTATGTTCAGGGTTCACAGAGAATAAGCCACTCAGAAAACACACATTTGTTTAGCTGAGCCATGATCTAATGTCAAGCACGAGAATGTCACCATAATAGCTGGTAAAGGGAATGGCATCTCATGAACATCAGCATCAGCACTGTGCTGTGGTACCAGAGTTCACCAATCTCAGCTTGATCCAAGTCGATCTTTTTCTAAGAACAGAGTATAGGAAGAATGACTGTGTAGATTGCAAGGCCATCCACATCCTGGGGCTAGCAATGATTTTAACAGTCTCGCTAGACTTCCTACCCCTGGCTTACTAAGTCAGGAAGGAATGGCCCTTTGCTCTTTTCTTTGTCCTATCTATACAGTGTAACAAAACTCACTAATTACCAAAGACTCGTTCTAATTTCCACCAAAATCTTAAAGTGTTCAGGAAACACACAAACAAGAATCTTTGGAGACCAGGCAATCGTGACACATTCATCCTTCCCTTCCTGAGACTGGGAAGACAAAGCCTTTATTAATCACCCCACCCCCACCTCCTCTCCACCTGTCAGTGTTTAACTGGAGACTAAGGTAGGCAGCTTCTTCGCAGGTCCTAATGCCTTTCCACAGAGAAGCCATCTCCAGAGCAACCAGAATATGCGCTATGAATTCAAGCTGGGACTCCCATGTAAATGGGTTGTAGAGAAATTGAAATTTTCTAAAAGCAAGCTGTACCTATTCTGTACATGAAATGCATTCCTATCTGGATGCAGGGGTGTGCTCTGGCAGCTTTGAAATCGTCCATGCTTCCCTTGTCACGTACAGAGATAAGACAAAGCACTTGAGAACCTTGTCTTAAAATTGAAAAGAAATGCTCTCATTATTGATACCATAATTCCGTAATCATTATTCATTATTTAAAATGGCCTCACTCTCCACAGCTGCACACACTAGAACCAAAGTAAAGCAACAGTGGTTCATACACCTCGCTCTATCTTAGCTTTCTTTTTACCACGTTATGCTTTTGTGTAAATTATGTTTAGTTTGTGACATGTCTTGACGATTCAGTACAAGATATTCTCTATATTCTCATTTGTTTCCTTAATTTTTGCCACAGCTCCTTCTGCCCCCAACAAGATCTATGGTCAGATAATATTCAATTGTACTAACACAATTCTTTTTCAATTAAACAGTTTTCCTAGACAAGTCTCCCCTGGGGATGAGATATATGAACTGCTGAGGGCAAAACTTTGTAAATCTTTAAATAGATTAGATCCTTTAATCATCAATACAGCATTTTTCCCATTAAAAAACACTCTGCCTAACAGGCTGGAGAGATGGCTCAGTGGCTAAGAGCACTGACTGCTCTGTAGAGGACCTGGGTTCAATTCCCCAGAACCCACATGGCAGCTAACAACAGTCTGTACTCTTGTTCCAGGGGATCCAACCCCTCTCTTCCTCGACCTCCACATGCATTGCATGACACGGTGACTTACCAACATGTAGGACAATACACTCCTACACATAATTTTTTTTTAAATCTACCTACAAAGACTATCGTCAACCCCTCCCTCTCTTACATGACTGTCAAGCCTCCCACATACTCAACGACTTTAGGCCCCTCTAACTCTGCTTAGGAGAATTAAAGAATAGAGTAGGATATGTGAAGGACACACTATGGAAATCTCTAGAACTCACCCTCCCTTTTATATTACAACAGAACCTTTATTTGGTAGGGCTCATAGCTGCTTGGCATAGAGTCTGTGTCCTAACCGCCACCACAGCCAGGGACAGCATGGGCCTGTTCAGCCAATGGAATTTAAGAGAAGTTTCTTTTGGCAATGCTTACGGAAACCCTTGAAACTTAGCTAGCCCGGGTCCTCAGCACCACCCCACTCACCTGCAGCCAGCCTGGGTCCTCAGACACCCCACCTCATCTGCAGCCAGCCTGGGTCCTCAACCACCCCACCTCACCTGCAGCCAGCCTGGGTCCTCAGCACCACCCCACTCACCTGCAGCCAGCCTGGGTCCTCATCCTGCAGTCAGCCTGGGTCATCAGCACCACCCCACTTCACCCTGCAGCCAGCCTGGGTCCTCAGCACCACCCCACCTCACCCTGCAGCCAGCCTGGGTCCTCAGCACCACCCCACTTCATCCTGCAGCCAGCCTGGGTCCTCAGCACCACCCCACCTCATCCTGCAGTCAGCCTGGGTCCTCAGCACCACCCCACTTCATCCTGCAGCCAGCCTGTGTCCTCAGCACCACCCCACCTCACCCTGCAGTCAGCCTGGGTCCTCAGCACCACCCCACCTCATCCTGCAGCCAGCCTGGGTCCTCAGCACCACCCCACCTCACCCTGCAGCCAGCCTGGGTCCTCAGCACCACCCCACCTCATCCTGCAGTCAGCCTGGGTCCTCAGCACCACCCCACTTCATCCTGTAGCCAGCCTGGGTCCTCAGCACCACCCCACCTCATCCTGCAGTCAGCCTGGGTCCTCAGCACCACCCCACTTCATCCTGCAGCCAGCCTGGGTCCTCAGTACCATCCCACCTCATCCTGCAGCCAGCCTGGGTCCTCAGCACCACCCCACCTCATCCTGCAGTCAGCCTGGGTCCTCAGCACCACCCCACCTCATCCTGCAGCCAGCCTGGGTCCTCATCCCGCAGTCAGCCTGGGTCCTCAGCACCACCCCACCTCACCCTGCAGCCAGCCTGGGTCCTCAGCACCACCCCACCTCACCCTGCAGCCAGCATGGGTCCTCAGCACCACCCCACCTCATCCTGCAGCCAGCCTGGGTCCTCAGCACCACCCCACCTCATCCTGAAGTCTAGGAGAGATGATGGCTGTGTTTGTAGCTAGTATAGGATGTTGAAGGCCTTACCTGGGGGATGACAGAGAACTCTGAAACTAACCCTGGACTACCTGCCTCCAGACCTTAAGTAAGCCAGAAACATGTTTGTCTTCAAGCCACAGTCTTTTGGGGTGTCTGTTCCTTGCCATGGAATCTGGTCTAAATGACAGGCAGGCTCTGATTTTATTAGTAACAGACGCTGATTTTTATTGTGTCTATATTCATCATGAAAATTTTAAGCAACTGGTAAAATCATGTGCTTAACAAATGTTTGACTAACTAATTAAAAGACTAACTGAAGAAGCACATCTTTTTCATTCATTTAATGCCAAAAATATCCAAATCTTAATCAGCGGCAACTGTAAGTGGCTTGTTTCAAACCCTGGAACTAATGCTTTGGAGTCCACTCACTGACTGCATGACTTTTCTTCTGAAACTCAATTTGCTCCTCTGTAAAACAGGCCCCTCATCTAAAGGGACTGGAACACGAGGAGGGATGGGAGCGACAGGGCAGGCAAACAGGTAGCCTCTGGCCTGCAGTCTTGTCCAACCTGAACAGCCCCGCTACAGGATTG
Organism: Rhizomys pruinosus; assembly: GCA_009823505.1. Lineage (NCBI taxonomy): Eukaryota > Metazoa > Chordata > Mammalia > Rodentia > Spalacidae > Rhizomys > Rhizomys pruinosus. Next base: position 923,631 of record VZQC01013236.1, on the reverse strand, counting down.
ACATAGGAGTTATAGTTCAGTTTCAAGGCTGGAGGGATGGCTCAGTCATTCAAGTAGAACGGCTGCCACACAAGAGGAGGCCATGCGTTGGGAACCCTAGCACCCAGATAAAATGCCAGACACTTCTGTAATTCCAGGGCTGAGAATTACATCCCTGAGGTTGGCTGGTCAGTCAGTCATTGCAGCCCATACCAAAAAATGTCATGAGAGACCTGGCTCAGAAAATAGGTGGAAAGTAGATAGAAGACATCCAGTGTAACCTCAGCCTGCACACAATGCACATACCCACACAAAACATATACTACTTTAAGTACACCCAATAAATAAAAGTTTCACAAAAGAAATGAAGATCTTAAAAGTACTGGCTCAGGGGCTGGAGAGATGGCTCAGTGGTTAAAAGCCCTGGTGTTCTTGAGAGGGCCAGTTTGATTCCCAGCACCCACATGGCAGCTCAAACCATCAAACTCCAGTTATAAGGGATCTGACACCCTCTTGGCCTCTGTGGACATTGTAAGATGTTGGGCACACATAGCATGCAGGGAAAACAATAACATACATAAAAATAAAACATTTTTAAGTACTGAATCAGATCATCTAATCTCTCCTCTAGTTTTGACAGTTTATGGTTAGAAAGACTCCAACATGGGCAGCACGTGGCATCTGGTGGCATTGCTTTGAGCTGAGCCGATGGGAGCGATGTCGTCCTAGAAGGAAAAGGCTGAGTTACAGAGTAGACAAGTTGGAAAGATCCAATAGGAAGGTGACAGCAGAGGGATGCTCTATTCGGATGCAATTCGACATTTATCTCAAGGACGAGTAACATTAAAGAGTACACAGACGCTCATATGCATATTCAAAGATACGGACTGATTGACGGTAATTTATTACAACTGAACAGAACAGATGTAGCCTGAATGCACTGCATCTCATTCACTCAATGAAGCATTTGCCTAGGAGTTACCAGGCAAGGCTGAGCCATGGGCAGTCTCCCATGCAAAGCTATAGAGATGGGCCAGCCTGCCCAGGAGCCAGACCTGGGAAGAGCCCTGACAGAACACGCAGACAGGAAAGCAGCATGGGCCCAGGAGCTAGAAGACCCTTCTGTGGTCTTGACTCTGCCTGTCCAGTTGTTCTCCCTCTCTGAGACTGTTTCCTCTGTTATAAAGGAGTAGGCTGTTCTGGATGATCTTAAAGTACTTTAGGCTCTAAAACTTCAGATCTAATGTGCAATGTGTGGGTGGGTAGAGACGACTGGAGTGTTTCATCTTCTTTGTGTTGTATCACTGGGCAGAGAACCTGCCCCTGGCCAACACTTAGATTCCCTTTACCTGACCACTGCAGCAGTAGAAACTTTCCTAACTAGCAAACTCGGAGAGATGAGTGGGCATGTTCAACTGCCTCTTCCTGCTGGGCACAACCCAGGTATCCTGTCTTGCTCAAAGAATATCAGCCTTTTTGTGAAGTAGGCCAGCCTCCTTCAGACACTTCCAGAGACAAGGCAACGTTCCTCACCTGGGGTCTTAGCACCGCCCAGCTCTCCGAACTTCAGTCCTTATGACACACCCTTCAAGCTGACCTGGGTGCGACTTCATTTTCCCAGGCTGAGAGCTGACTTGGCAGAGCTGACTGCTGAGGCTTCACCCCACCTGCAGCATCAAAGGGACTCCTCCATCCCACTGTCTCTGTAACATGTGATTATCCCCATTTTGATAACAAAGAATCTGAAGCTCAGAACTTCATCAGCTTTTCCAGCACGTCACAGCTAGGTGGTGGCACCTTCTTCATAGTGTTCATGGAAACGTGGTCTGAACTGTCGATGGTGTTTCTCAAAGTTGTAGCCTTGGGACCTAATTGTGTGACCTGAAGGGGGAGCATATGATACTACCTGTCTAGGGAGAAGCGCCTCTGCCATAGCTGCCTGATGGATAATGGGAAAACTTCACCAAAATGGCGTCTCATGGCTAGGAACGTAGCTCAGAAGTAGAGCATTTACCTAGCATGTGGGAGCCCCTGAGTAACCCTTGAAACCCTAGTATTCCTTCCTTCAATTCTCTCTCTCTCCTCTTCTCTCTCTCTCTTCTCTGTCTCTCTCTGCATTTCAGAAAGCCCCAGTCGATGCCATTTGGTTGCTGCTGCTTGGTAGCTGCTGGCCAAGCAGAGGTGAGAGGTGAGGCCTTCCAGTTCCCTAAGAAACCCCTTTTCTCAGGTGCACCACGCATACATGTGGAGGGTGAGGTGGGTGGGACAGGCTTGCAGTCTGGCCGAGTTTCTCTCAGAAGGTGCATCCTACCTGAAGGCCCCTCTGGGGGTGGCCTCCGGCCCTCCCTGTCAGAAGAGGGAAACATCTGCCTAGTCAGGCTGTCAGGGACAGTTAGAATACGCCATCTTCAAACTCCAGGAGCCCGGACTTCAGTGGCACCTCGTCAGGGAGGTGTCTTTAGTGGTTTACATCAGCAGTGCTCAGGCCTGGTGGCCCACTAAGACACCAGGCAGCAGTAAAATAAAACAGTGGTCCCTGGGCCCTAGCCTTCCCTCCATAAATCAGAGTCCCTGGGATTGGTTGGCTAAGACAAGGGTTGGGAACCATTGCTCCGGACTAAGCTTATTCCTCACCCCCAGGCTCACATTCCATGGACAACATATTCAATGTCTACCTGGGTATCTGTGCACCCTGCTAACTTGTGACTTCTATGAGAGCAGAGCTTGTGTGCACTGAACGGTTCTCCACAGTAACCAGCTTGTTTATGTCATGGAAGGTTTTTCTCTCTCCTTCAACTATAATCGACATTTTTGCTGGGTATAGTAACCTGGGTTGGCATCTATTGTCCTTTAACACTAGGAATGCTTTGTTCCACGTTCTTCTTGCTTTCATAGTTTGCACTGAGAAGTCAGTTGTAATTCTGATAGGTTTCCCCTTATAGGTCACTTGTTGTTTTTCTCTTTTGGCTTTAAAGATTTTGTCTTTGTATTGGGTGTCTAGCATTTTAACTATGATGTGGCATGGAGAGTTTCTTTTCTGATCTTGTCTGTTTGGAGTTCTATGTGCTTCTTGTATTTGTATTGGTTTGTCTTTTTTTAGTTTGGGGAAATTTTCATCTATTATTCTGTTGAAGATCTGATCAATACCATTCTCTTGGGATTCTTCTCCTTCCTCTATTCCTATGATGTGGAGGTTTGATCTTTTCATAGTGTCCCACAGTTCCTGGTTGTTCCACTTTTGTGTATTTTTAAATTTTTCATAATCTTTCCTTGAGGTTTTCAGTTGTTCTGTGTTATCTTCTAGGTCTGATATTCTTTGTTCTGCTTCCTCCATTCTGCTTCTGAGGCTTTTTCCATTCCTTTTCTCTTGATTGGATGAGTGTTTGATTTCCTTTTCATTTCTGATTTCTTTAGTATTTCTACTTCCTTTTGGAGCTTCTCAATCTCTTCCTGTAGCTCTTTGCTTTGCTGGTTGGTTTCCTTATCTTTTTCAGCATGGGATCTTTTCAGAGTTTCCATATCCTTCCAGAGTTTGTCATTCTCTCTCTCTAGGTCCTTCTTGAGTTCTTCATTCTCTTTTCTTAATTCTTTGATTTGCTCTTTATAATCTTGTACTTCTTTAAGTATGTTCACTATTGTACTTCTAATATCTGTGTCCTGGGCCATCCCCAGGGGGTTCCCACTGTAGGAATCTTCCACAGGGTTGGTAGAGCTGGGTGTGGGATTATCCTGGACCTTTCCCATGTTGTCTCTTCTTCATGTTCCTGGAATATGGGCTTCTCCTTGCCTGTATTCCAATGTGAGTCCCAAATGCCTCTTCACTGTGTTGAGGGCTTGTTTTGCTTGCCTCCTTCAGATGCCTTTGTTGTTTGATTGATTTGTTCTTTCTCCTTTACTCCTTACTTATGGAGTGTTGACTTCTCTAAGCTTTAGGCTTTCTATTGGAAGTCCAACTCACTCCTCCCTTTCTGTTCTGAAGGTTCTCTGAAGAATCCACTTGGATACTCCTTCCTTCGGTAATCCCAGTTTTGGGGGGTGGGTGCAGGGGGTGGTACCTGTGCTTCAGGTGGTCTTGGGAGATCTCCCATCTCAAGACTCACACAAACCCATCTTTTATACCAGCTGGGAGGATAACTGTGCCCCCACAGCCACAAAAGCCAATCAAGCCAGAGATCACTAGATGAAATCAAATAACAATCTGCCTTGCCAAAGCACCCAGCTCCTACCTACCTGTGCTTCAGGTGGTCTTGGGAGATCTCCCTCCTAGAAGTATTTCTAAACTAGTTTATAGTGTTTCTTGGTTCACCCAGTTCTGTCTCCATCCATTCCCATGAACAGGAACTCAAGCCAGAACAGCTTTGTTTTCCTGCTATCCACTCCCATACTTCCGTGTCTCGAAGTCAAAACCCCCGTTTGTTCTTGACAATGGCCTGTTACATGTGGGGAACAAAATGACAGGTGTTCTAGAGCACAAAAACACCAAAGACCATGGGACTAGAAGAGGATCTACCCCTCACAGTCAGAAGAGACCACAGCTCTGGGTGACACACTGATAACATACACGTGAGGAATCTTGAGGCCCAACCCCCAATTAAGTTATGCCTGGAATCCTGACCTACAGAAATCAGGAGGCAAGAAATGTGTGTTGTCTAAACCACTAAGCTGGTTGTAATAGCGTTACCATGGACACCTGCCTCTGATGGTGTACAGGCTACTAGAACCATGTGTTCCTCAGCAGTAGGATGCTGCATTTGGCAAATGATACAAAAATCTGTTCAGTTCCCAAAGTGATCTTTGGTTAATCCACATGCAAAATTCTTACTATTTCATGATCATTAGTAAATTCTAAAATGCAGTGTTGAGGGCTTAAATGCATGTATCTGAATTCAAATTATGATGGCTAAAATTTTGTTAAGTTTGTACTATCTAGTCAGCCATTAAGAAAACAGACAATAGAGATGCATAGATATAAAACGTCTGCCTATACACATTTTGTGTTGTTTGTTTGGCTTTGGTAATTCTAGAGTTGAACTGGACCTTTGCTTCACTCTATCACTAAGCCCCAACTCCAGTCCTTATTTTAAATTTAATTTCGAAGTAGGGTCTCACTAAGTTGCCTTAGCTGGCTTTAAACGTGGGATCCTCCTGCCTCTACCTCCCTCAGGAGCAGGGATAACGTGCACTACCTTCCCTTCCATACCTGTGTAAATTCTACCATTATCACAGTGTTCTTTGGGAGTACTGCCAATCTAGGGAAGAGTTTAGTTTCAATTCACTTTGACTTATCAACCTTTTTTCCCCATTGATTAAGTATGTGCTTTAGTAGAGTCTGAGCCACTCTGCTGTGGGAGTCACAATGAAAAATGGTTTCAGAAGGCTTCTCATTCTAAGAAGCTTACCCTCCATTTTGGGGAAAGCAAAGCATGCAAACTCTAAAGGCTTTTCTGGCCTCCCATAATCCTTTGCTAACTGTATTATGGAAATGGTGGTGATTACTTCAAAGACTCTGCTGATCCTGTGTCTTTGGTGCTATTCATTGTCAATTCACCTCGGTCAACCAGCTGTCTCAGGGACTTGCCTTTTGTAGCAAACCTTTAATGAAACTGGCATTTGTGTCAATGAACTTTAGGGCCATCTTGCTGAGACAATTATCTAGGTCACTCAAATTTCAGCTACTTCAAATAATTATAGCCTTTTAGCCTTGAATATAAGGTGATGATTAAAGAAGAAGGAATTGAGGGTCCCCATGCTGAAGTCAATTAGAGGAAAATGCTGGCAGGTCTCAGCTCAGACCTCTGATTTGAATACACAAGCCTCTGGGCTATGTTCAGGGTTCACAGAGAATAAGCCACTCAGAAAACACACATTTGTTTAGCTGAGCCATGATCTAATGTCAAGCACGAGAATGTCACCATAATAGCTGGTAAAGGGAATGGCATCTCATGAACATCAGCATCAGCACTGTGCTGTGGTACCAGAGTTCACCAATCTCAGCTTGATCCAAGTCGATCTTTTTCTAAGAACAGAGTATAGGAAGAATGACTGTGTAGATTGCAAGGCCATCCACATCCTGGGGCTAGCAATGATTTTAACAGTCTCGCTAGACTTCCTACCCCTGGCTTACTAAGTCAGGAAGGAATGGCCCTTTGCTCTTTTCTTTGTCCTATCTATACAGTGTAACAAAACTCACTAATTACCAAAGACTCGTTCTAATTTCCACCAAAATCTTAAAGTGTTCAGGAAACACACAAACAAGAATCTTTGGAGACCAGGCAATCGTGACACATTCATCCTTCCCTTCCTGAGACTGGGAAGACAAAGCCTTTATTAATCACCCCACCCCCACCTCCATCTCCACCTGTCAGTGTTTAACTGGAGACTAATGGTAGGCAGGCTTCTCCTGCAGGTCCTAATTGCCTTTCCAACAGAGAAGCCATCTCCAGAGCAACCAGAATATGCGCTATGAATTCAAGCTGGGACTCCCATGTAAATGGGTTGTAGAGAAATTGAAATTTTCTAAAAGCAAGCTGTACCTATTCTGTACATGAAATGCATTCCTATCTGGATGCAGGGGTGTGCTCTGGCAGCTTTGAAATCGTCCATGCTTCCCTTGTCACGTACAGAGATAAGACAAAGCACTTGAGAACCTTGTCTTAAAATTGAAAAGAAATGCTCTCATTATTGATACCATAATTCCGTAATCATTATTCATTATTTAAAATGGCCTCACTCTCCACAGCTGCACACACTAGAACCAAAGTAAAGCAACAGTGGTTCATACACCTCGCTCTATCTTAGCTTTCTTTTTACCACGTTATGCTTTTGTGTAAATTATGTTTAGTTTGTGACATGTCTTGACGATTCAGTACAAGATATTCTCATAAATTCTCATTTGTTTCCTTAATTTTTGCCACAGCTCCTTCTGCCCCCAACAAGATCTATGGTCAGATAATATTCAATTGTACTAAGCAAATTCTTTTTCAATTAAACAGTTTTCCTAGACAAGTCTCCCCTGGGGATGAGATATATGAACTGCTGAGGGCAAAACTTTGTAAATCTTTAAATAGATTAGATCCTTTAATCATCAATACAGCATTTTTCCCATTAAAAAACACTCTGCCTACAGGCTGGAGAGATGGCTCAGTGGCTAAGAGCACTGACTGCTCTTGTAGAGGACCTGGGTTCAATTCCCAGAACCCACATGGCAGCTAACAACAGTCTGTAACTCTTGTTCCAGGGGATCCAACCCCTTCCTCTGACCTCCACAGGCATTGCATGACACGGTGCACTTACACACATGTAGACAATACACTCCTACACATTAAATTTTTTTTTAAATCTACCTACAAAGACTATCGTCAACCCCTCCCTCTCTTACATGACTGTCAAGCCTCCCACATACTCAACGACTTTAGGCCCCTCTAACTCTGCTTAGGAGAATTAAAGAATAGAGTAGGATATGTGAAGGACACACTATGGAAATCTCTAGAACTCACCCTCCCTTTTATATTACAACAGAACCTTTATTTGGTAGGGCTCATAGCTGCTTGGCATAGAGTCTGTGTCCTAACCGCCACCACAGCCAGGGACAGCATGGGCCTAGTTCAGCCAATGGAATTTAAGCAGAAGTTTCTTTTGGCAATGCTTACGGAAACCCTTGAAACTTAGCTAGCCCGGGTCCTCAGCACCACCCCACCTCACCCTGCAGCCAGCCTGGGTCCTCAGCACCACCCCACCTCATCCTGCAGCCAGCCTGGGTCCTCAGCACCACCCCACCTCATCCTGAAGTCTAGGAGAGATGATGGCTGTGTTTGTAGCTAGTATAGGATGTTGAAGGCCTTACCTGGGGGATGACAGAGAACTCTGAAACTAACCCTGGACTACCTGCCTCCAGACCTTAAGTAAGCCAGAAACATGTTTGTCTTCAAGCCACAGTCTTTTGGGGTGTCTGTTCCTTGCCATGGAATCTGGTCTAAATGACAGGCAGGCTCTGATTTTATTAGTAACAGACGCTGATTTTTATTGTGTCTATATTCATCATGAAAATTTTAAGCAACTGGTAAAATCATGTGCTTAACAAATGTTTGACTAACTAATTAAAAGACTAACTGAAGAAGCACATCTTTTTCATTCATTTAATGCCAAAAATATCCAAATCTTAATCAGCGGCAACTGTAAGTGGCTTGTTTCAAACCCTGGAACTAATGCTTTGGAGTCCACTCACTGACTGCATGACTTTTCTTCTGAAACTCAATTTGCTCCTCTGTAAAACAGGCCCCTCATCTAAAGGGACTGGAACACGAGGAGGGATGGGAGCGACAGGGCAGGCAAACAGGTAAGCCTCTGGCCTGCAGTCTTGCTCCAACCTGAACAGCCCCGCCTACAGGATTGAACCTAGGATGTTATAGTTCAGTTTCAAGGCTGGAGGGATGGCTCAGTCAGTAAAGAGCCTGCCACACAAAGAGGAGGCCATGCGTTGGGAACCCTAGCACCCAGATAAAATGCCAAGCACTTCTGTAATTCCAGGGCTGAGAATTACATCCCTGAGGTTGGCTGGTCAGTCAGTCATTGCAGCCAATCCAAAAAGGTTCATTGAGAGACCTTGCCTCAGAAAATAAGGTGGAAAGTGACTGAAGACATCCAGTGTCAACCTCAGCCTGCACACATATGCACATACCCACACAAACATATATACTATATAAGTACACACAATAAATAAAAGTTTCACAAAAGAAATGAAGATCTTAAAAGTACTGGCTCAGGGGCTGGAGAGATGGCTCAGTGGTTAAAAGCCCTGGCTGTTCTTGCAGAGGACCAGGGTTTAGTTCCCAGCACCCACATGGCAGCTCATAACCATCCAAACTCCAGTTATAAGGGATCTGACACCCTCTTCTGGCCTCTGTGGACATTGTAAGATGTGGGCACACATATGCATGCAGGGAAAACATATACATACAATAAAAATAAAACATTTTTAAGTACTGAATCAGATCATCTAATCTCTCCTCTAGTTTTGACAGTTTATGGTTAGAAAGACTCCAACATGGGCAGCACGTGGCATCTGGTGGCATTGCTTTGAGCTGAGCCGATGGGAGCGATGTCGTCCTAGAAGGAAAAGGCTGAGTTACAGAGTAGACAAGTTGGAAAGATCCAATAGGAAGGTGACAGCAGAGGGATGCTCTATTCGGATGCAATTCGACATTTATCTCAAGGACGAGTAACATTAAAGAGTACACAGACGCTCATATGCATATTCAAAGATACGGACTGATTGACGGTAATTTATTACAACTGAACAGAACAGATGTAGCCTGAATGCACTGCATCTCATTCACTCAATGAAGCATTTGCCTAGGAGTTACCAGGCAAGGCTGAGCCATGGGCAGTCTCCCATGCAAAGCTATAGAGATGGGCCAGCCTGCCCAGGAGCCAGACCTGGGAAGAGCCCTGACAGAACACGCAGACAGGAAAGCAGCATGGGCCCAGGAGCTAGAAGACCCTTCTGTGGTCTTGACTCTGCCTGTCCAGTTGTTCTCCCTCTCTGAGACTGTTTCCTCTGTTATAAAGGAGTAGGCTGTTCTGGATGATCTTAAAGTACTTTAGGCTCTAAAACTTCAGATCTAATGTGCAATGTGTGGGTGGGTAGAGACGACTGGAGTGTTTCATCTTCTTTGTGTTGTATCACTGGGCAGAGAACCTGCCCCTGGCCAACACTTAGATTCCCTTTACCTGACCACTGCAGCAGTAGAAACTTTCCTAACTAGCAAACTCGGAGAGATGAGTGGGCATGTTCAACTGCCTCTTCCTGCTGGGCACAACCCAGGTATCCTGTCTTGCTCAAAGAATATCAGCCTTTTTGTGAAGTAGGCCAGCCTCCTTCAGACACTTCCAGAGACAAGGCAACGTTCCTCACCTGGGGTCTTAGCACCGCCCAGCTCTCCGAACTTCAGTCCTTATGACACACCCTTCAAGCTGACCTGGGTGCGACTTCATTTTCCCAGGCTGAGAGCTGACTTGGCAGAGCTGACTGCTGAGGCTTCACCCCACCTGCAGCATCAAAGGGACTCCTCCATCCCACTGTCTCTGTAACATGTGATTATCCCCATTTTGATAACAAAGAATCTGAAGCTCAGAACTTCATCAGCTTTTCCAGCACGTCACAGCTAGGTGGTGGCACCTTCTTCATAGTGTTCATGGAAACGTGGTCTGAACTGTCGATGGTGTTTCTCAAAGTTGTAGCCTTGGGACCTAATTGTGTGACCTGAAGGGGGAGCATATGATACTACCTGTCTAGGGAGAAGCGCCTCTGCCATAGCTGCCTGATGGATAATGGGAAAACTTCACCAAAATGGCGTCTCATGGCTAGGAACGTAGCTCAGAAGTAGAGCATTTACCTAGCATGTGGGAGCCCCTGAGTCCTTGAACCCCTAGTACTTCCTCTCCCTTCCCATTCTCTCTCTCTCTCTCTCTCTCTCTCTCTCTCTCTCTGTCTCTCTCTTGCATTTCTAAGAAGCCCCAGTCGATGCCATTTGGTTGCTGCTGCTTGGTAGCTGCTGGCCAAGCAGAGGTGAGAGGTGAGGCCTTCCAGTTCCCTAAGAAACCCCTTTTCTCAGGTGCACCACGCATACATGTGGAGGGTGAGGTGGGTGGGACAGGCTTGCAGTCTGGCCGAGTTTCTCTCAGAAGGTGCATCCTACCTGAAGGCCCCTCTGGGGGTGGCCTCCGGCCCTCCCTGTCAGAAGAGGGAAACATCTGCCTAGTCAGGCTGTCAGGGACAGTTAGAATACGCCATCTTCAAACTCCAGGAGCCCGGACTTCAGTGGCACCTCGTCAGGGAGGTGTCTTTAGTGGTTTACATCAGCAGTGCTCAGGCCTGGTGGCCCACTAAGACACCAGGCAGCAGTAAAATAAAACAGTGGTCCCTGGGCCCTAGCCTTCCCTCCATAAATCAGAGTCCCTGGGATTGGTTGGCTAAGACAAGGGTTGGGAACCATTGCTCCGGACTAAGCTTATTCCTCACCCCCAGGCTCACATTCCATGGACAACATATTCAATGTCTACCTGGGTATCTGTGCACCCTGCTAACTTGTGACTTCTATGAGAGCAGAGCTTGTGTGCACTGAACGGTTCTCCACAGTAACCAGCAATTTAATTATGCATGATGAATAAAACCAAATAGAGATAACCCAGAACTCAAAACTTTACCTCCAAATAACTTTATTCTTGTATTAAAATTAAAGGCTACTATTGTGTTTACATGTGTGTATTTCATAATTGGAAACCATATTCATCAATAACTCATGCAATTCTTGCAAATATACTATAAAGAAAAACAAAAAACCCAGCTTTGACTGTGGGCAAGCTAAATAAACTGAGCCTCCGTTTCTTCAACTTCATCTTTTTGTTTTGTTTTTTTAATTGTGTGTGTTGCATGTTATTGTTTGTACACCAGTGATCGTGTGTGTTTGGGTGCTGCATGAGGAAGCTGGGGGGATGCGCGCACACACACACACACACACACACACACACACACACACAAAACTTCAGGTATTGTTCCCCAGGTACCATTTAGGTTATTTTGGTGTTGTGTGAAGTCAGTGCCCCTTCATTGGCCTGGAGACCTCCAACGCGGCTACAATGGGGACGGGAAGCCCCTGAGATCTGAATGGTTTTGTCTTCCCAGCACTGGGCTTGGAAGCCAGTGGCACAACCAGCCCCAGCTTTTTCCATGGGTGTATGTGGACTGGCTAGAGTGACTGGCCACACAGCCTCGGGGTCCTCCTGTTTGCCTTCCCAGCACTGGAATCCAGGGGTGCTTGGCATTTTACCTGACTCAGGTGCTCATGCTTGTAGGAGATACACTTTGACAACTGAGCCATCTCCCCAGCTCAGTTTCTTCATCTTGAAAATGGAATCGTGAGTGCTTCCCTTTAAATGGTTTGAGGAAGCAGCTTTAGCATTTAGGGCATCATCTGACCCCTAGTGAGGATTTAATGCTACTTGTTATTATTCTCCTATTACAAGGGGTGAAGTGAGAGTCAAATCACTGAACTAAAACTGTCTAAATTCCAAGGGACTCAGACCCTTCAATATTCTTTTTTAGATCGTGTTGAAAACTTTCCTATTCTGAGATAAAAGGAGACAGGGAGTCTGAGTTTTCCAGATGAGAAAAATCCATGAATAAGAAGGTGATTTTTCTGGAGTTACACAGACTGAAGAGCAATGTTATGTGGGGTGAGGGTTTGAGGCAGGCAGCCAAGCACTGCTAGAACCCACCAAGCTGCTTCCTCTTCCTAACTTTAGTCTCCGCCTCCGTTGACTCCAAGGGATAGACGAGGCGATCAGAAGGTCTTCTCCAGCCCTAACCTGGATGAGAGCCGGTCCAGGATGCTCTCTGTGTGGGATGTGAACAGCAGCTTGCTTTCTCCCTGGGCATACACTCTGTGTACAAGAACAGGAGATAATAAATCATCCCTCCCTACCCAGAATGCCTCACTCTCCAAGGAGCTGGGAAAGATGAAGCCGGCCCGGTTGCTGCAGGCTGGTGAGCGGCTCCCAGGCTGCCTGGCTCATTACGCACGTCCTGAGCTGGGAAGCCCTGGAGAACCCCTTCCAGGAGATGAGGCTCCGGTTCTTCCTCCTGAGCATTCTGCCAGGTGGTAAATAGACACTAACGAGTCTCTGGCTTCTCCGAATGTTCCAGAGCCTCTCTTGGTGCTCTTGCCAGCTATGCAGCAGGTTCTCCAGGAAAAGCAGCTCTAACCTTCCTCTGAGTCCAACAGCACAAAGAAATTAGTCAGAGTGTGTTTGAAAACCAGCCGGGGGGGGGGGGGGTAGGGGGGGGGGCAGCGGGAAGGAGGAGACTCTGACCAAAACCACTCCACAAGATTTCTACTAACTAACCCTGAATGAGGATATTTTTTTCTGTGCTATTCCAGGACTTGAGAGAAAGAGGAGAGGGAGGGGGAAAGACAGGGAATATGAATATGGTGAGTTTTTCCAAATAGAAAAATGTACTCAAATTTTGTTTTTGAAATTTTATCCAGTGAGGACTTAGCATGGAGGGGAGTTGTCCTCATTTCTTGTCTTTATCATTGTTGCCACTTTAGAGTGTGAACAAGGAAAAGGCCAGGTCCTGGGACAGGCAAGGCTCCTAGCTGATGCAGACCACTGAGTCACAGGCCGGAACTAGAAACTCCTGGCTTAGATGAGATTAAGGGACTTCACCTCTCTCCCTGAGGTGACCCACAGGCCCCCACTAGTAAAGTTTCCTTCCCTCCCTGACCTGGTCTTGCACAGGAGACCATACCTCCTGCTTTGGCCGGATGCTAGCTACTCTCCAGCAGCCCCTGCCTTGGCCACGCACATGGGCCCATGTACAGAACCCAACACGAAAGCTCAACACGCAAGCAGAGGAATGCGTATTTTGTTTAGTAATTCATTATTCTATCCCCACAAATCCAGTGACAGATCTTAAGACAGGTTCCAGAGCAGTGAGAAAGAGTGTATCCTCTAGAGGACACGGTTCTATGCCAGGCTGTCCACAAACTTTAATCATGTATTCATTCCATAGATACCTACCTATTGGCTTCCACTGTCAGCCAGCGCTTTGCCAAGCTATGCGTGGTGTTGGGGATGTAGCACTGAACAGTACAGGCAAAACCCCTACTTTGGTGGGGTTAATCGACCTTATCTACAAATAGCTCAAGAAACATAGGTAGTTGGTATTATTATTCCCACTGTTCAATGAGAAAGCTGAGACCTAGAGAAGTAAAATAACTTGCCCAAGGTCACATAGCCAGAAAGTAGCACAGCCAAGATTTTAATCCAGATGGATTTTACCTCCAATTTCTGTGTCCTTTCTTCCATGCAAGGGAAGGTGCTGTTATATACCCTGTCTCTCTGAAGTTTTATTAATTAAATCACCTTCAATTTCCTCTAGATCTAGTGCCTATTTCAACATATGTGGCATTATAGATTCCTAATTAATAGGTAGATGATTAACATTAAATCACTGAGAGTCACTGGACAGTTCACCCGTCTTTCCCAAGTTTCTCTATCATTCTCTTTCTCTCTCTCTCTCTCTCTCTCTCTCTCTCTCTCTTATTCAGAGACAGATTTTTAGAAAGTTGCCTCTAGTCTCTGCCACCAAATTGGTGCCTCCCATCCCTTATGCCACCAGAAATGGCCCCTGCAAGACAGTAACTTCTACGTCGTGGTCCAGTGAGCACTTGTCCGTCTAGCAGCACGTGACTCTTTGAAGTCAAGTTTCTGTGGCTGCCAAGACTCCCATCTTCTTATTTCTCTGGCTACCTCCTTCAGTTCAATTGTTTGTTTCTGAAAGTGGGGCTTTCCACATAGCACAGCTTGGCCTTGCATTCCCAGGCTGCTTGCTGCCACCTCCTGAGTTCTGGGATTACCGCCACGTGCCATTGTGTCTGACGAACCGTTCTTCCGTTGCTCCTCAAGGAATGCTGCTTTTCCAGGCTTCTGATTCAGCCTCGCTTCTCTCTCCTTCCTTTCTTCCACTCTCTCAAACACCATCCTCACCAAAGCTACTATCTCTGCCCAGCCTTGTCACCCATGACTGAATGAGAAGCTAGTCTCCCTCCCACAAAGCTGCCCTTCCCTCCCGGTTCACAAACAAAACTTAGTGGCATTCCTGTCAAGCGGACGCAGAATCCTCCATCCTCGACTTCACCACATTCAGTCTAGCACCGACCTGCATGCTCCTCAATAGCGTCTTTGATTGTCTGGCTCTCTCAGTCTAATTTCAGGGCTTCATGGTTTTGTCCTACAGTCACCTCAGTGGCCCCCATTGCTCTCATTGCCTTCATAGAGTTCAGCCTCCTTCAATCTGGCTTCCACCCTGAGGCTGGAAGAAGCTTTCAAACACTGCACATCTGATCTTCAGTTTCTTCTTTAAATTCTTTCAGTGGATTCAAACCCGTGACTGTGATTGGTAGGACTCTATCACGCAGCCCTTAGCTGCCTTTCTGGGATCATCTCCTTCCACTCTACGCCCCCTGCTGTGTTCTATGCTCTGTCTATTAATACAGATTGCAGTTCCCACAACCTGCCAAATTTTCCACCCTGATGTATCTTCGTATTCACTGTTCTCTCTGCTTGGAAAGCCTTCTCTGACCCTTTATCATTGGGTTTCCAGTCAGACGTACTCTCCTGTAGGAAGACTTCCCTCTTCCTCAGTCCTGGGTGCAGATCGGCCTCTGGGCTCCCATCTGTCCTATGCATTCCTTTCTCAAGCCTCTGCTCTATAATTCCATATGTACTGCATCTCAGGGGCCCAAATACAGACTTTGTCATCATTGCTCTGGTAGTGCGCCTCCTACTTCCATGACACTTGGCATATAGAAGATGTCCAAGAGAGCTGGGCAGGATGGGTCCCATGAGAGTCCCAGAACTATAGGAGGTGTAGGCAGGAGGATCAGGAGTTCCTGGACTACAAATCAACCTTGGGGTCAGCCGAGGTTATGATAAAACTTTATCTCAGAAAGCAAAAATAAAAGACACTCAGGGAAAGGATGGGTGGGAAGGAGCCAGTGAATAGCAGGTAGCAATGGAATATGCAGATAATTGAACCTGCAGTGCAGTTGGAGTTCAGGAAGTCATCTATCACACCCCTGTCCTGCTCTTAATCCTCTGGGAATGGAAACAATAACCATGCAGAGTGGAAGCAGAGAACCTCAGCTAAGCAAAGTTCTGTAAGCTGCCTGGAGAGAGCACAAGGCACAGATGGAGATGCAAAATAAATATAGTTTTTAATGGGGTATGCCCAGGTTGACATGAAAGAAATTCAGAAAATAGCAGATTCTATTTAAAGCTATATCCACATTTGTACTCATTTTTTTTTTTTTTTTTTTTGAACAGGGTCTCCCTGTAGCACCCACTGGCTCAGGAACCCACTCTGTTAGACAGGCTTGGCCTGTTGAACTCACAAAGATCTGCCTTGCCTCTTTCTGCTCCCAAGTAAGGGATTTATTAAGCAATCTCGCCACCACCCCGGTCTTAAAGCATTTCTAGCTGGCATGTGGGCTGGGAATCAAACTTGAGGGCCTTGCAAGAGCAGTGAGCATTCTTTTTTTTTAATTTTTTTAAAATTTATTTATTCTGTATGTGTTATGAATGTCGTCTGCATGCAAGTTTGTTGCACCCGTTGTGCAATGCACGAAGGTCAGCAAGAAATGCGGGTGTCGGATTCCCTGGAACCTGGAGTTCTCCTGGAATTGGAGGCTTTCAGACGGTTCTCGGCCGCTCATGTGGGTGCTGGGTGATCGAAACCCGGGTCCTTCATGTAAGAGCAGTCAGCGTTTCTTAACCTGTAGGCAATCTCTCCAGCCCCAGTAGCGTTACTTTTTTTTTTTTTTTTTTTTTTGGTCTTTTTGAGAAAGGGTCTTCCCGTAGTCCCAGCTGTCCTGGAACTCACTCTGTAGACCAGGCTGGCCTTGAACTCACAAAGATCCGCCTGCCTCTGCCTCCCAAGTGCTAGGATTAAAGGCATGCGCCACCACTGAGCCATCTCTCCAGCCTCCCACATTTGTATTCTTTTTTTTTTTTTAATTTTTTAATTAATTTTATTATTTTTTTTATTTATTTCTGTATGTGTATGAATGTACTGTCTGCATGCAAGTTTGTGCACCCGTGTTGTGCAATGCCGCGGAGGTCAGAAGACGGTCTCGGATTCCCCTGGAACTGGAGTTTTCCTGGAATTGGAGTTTCAGATGGTTCTCGGCCGCCATGTGGGCGCTGGGGATCGAACCTGGGTCCTCTCTAAGAGTGGTCGGCGCTCTTAACCGCTAGGCCATCTCTCCAGCCCCCACATTTGTATTCTTAAACTGAGTGACAGAGTCATCACCTGGTAGTCTAGATGGTTCACTGACTACAACTCATAGTCCACACAAAGCCACAGAACCTCTGACAAAAGAAAATCTTCTAAAAACATCTAAGCACCTGTTTTGTCATTGTTGGTTTTGAGTTTTGTTTGTTTCTTTGTTTAGTTGGGTGTATGTTTGTTTGTTTGTTTGTTTGTTTGAGATAAGGTCTCACACATAATGGGCTGGCCTCAACTGTTTATCTAGATAAGAACGACCTTTACCTCCTGATCTTCCTCTTTCCAACTGCCAAGTGTTGGGATCATGAGTATGTGCTACCACACCCAGTTTTCAGCACCTGCTTTGACAAGAAAACAAATCTATGGTTAATCAGTATGTTGAGCAAAGGGAGACAGTCAAAGTCAAATCAAAGTAACAGATCTGTGCTGAGGCCTGGAAACTGAGGAGCCCACCAGCTGCAGTAAACCACTGGGATTATGGTCCTGAGTCCTACTCAGGTCAGGAGCAGTGCTTCCGGCTCCACAACTTGGTCTTTCCCATGGCAAGCGTCCCCACACCTCCTCTTCCTTCTCATGACAAAAGAGATGGCTGTGAGCCAGGGAAAAGCTGATGCCAAGCTCCCTTTCTCTGCTCTAGTTTGGGGCATTTCCGGTAACGTTGCCAGAGGCAACCACTGGAGACTTGCAGAAGCAAATGGATTCTTCTGTCTTCTCTGTCTGATAAAGATGTCCCTCCAGGGCTGAATGATGACGGCTGCCTTCCTTTTCTAAACATTCCCATCTTCCAAGTTCCTCTCCTTCTTCACGTCCACCTCCACCTGCTAGGAACACTCAAACCACCCTGGGAAATCTCTTTTTTTTTTATTTTATTTTATTATTTTTTATGTGTATGAGTGTACTGTCTGCATGTAGGTTGGTGCACCCATGTCATGCAATGCCGCGGAGGTCAGAAGAGGGTGTCAGATTCCCCTGGAACTGGAGTTAAAGACAGTTCTTAGCCACCATGTGGGTGCTGAGAATTGAACCCGGGTCCTCTGCAAGAGCAGTCAGTGCTCTTTACCGCTGAGCCATCTCTCCAGCCCCGAAATCTCATTTCTTATATCCATGATGGCCAATATTAGTCTTTGCTTTAGCTGTTACCTAGTCCTGGAAGACTTTCCATGAGGAGCTGTGTATAATTCGTCAGGTTTCTGTGCAAACATTAGTTCAAGGCACCTCCCTGGTACACGTTTGTGATAATTTGCTCAGCATCTGCCACCAACTTTCTCTGCAAACAATCGTTCCATTTTGTTTTGGTAGATAAGCCAGAGAGGGGATCAGTTAGGCTTGGGAAATGTTCGTGTGGCCTCTTACTATCATTTGCAATGTCCCTCAAAGGCCCGTGATAAAGCTTAGGTCCCTGGCCCATGACACTGCTGAGAGATGGTGGAGCCTGGAGGTGGGCCCTGGAGGGGTTGTCACTGGAGCACAGCCTTGAAAGGATTGTAGGACCATGAGCTCTTCCTCTTTCACCTTTTTTAACTTAATTTATTTTTGCTGTTGATGTTTTTGTGTCTTTTTTTCAAATATCTTTGTGTTTCTGTGCATTTCATATAATCATTCTTAATCAAATTTAACCCCCCCCACCTATCCATGTTCTCCTATACACTTCCCCCTCAGACCTTATGCATTCTGTCATATATGCTAAGTCCTATCCTGTCAAACATTTGTACCCAGGTGTCCTTCAGTGCAAATTCATCCACTAGATAGGAGACTAGTCAGCCTATCTAGTGAGCTTAAAGGTGATTTTCTCTCCCTCTCCCAACAGTAATCGGTTGCCAACAGTTCCCAGGCCAGGGCAGGGGCCTGCCACTTATTTCCCTCGCTCCATTCTGGGCCCTTATCTGACTGAGTCAGCATGGGTATTTTGAACAAGGCCACCATTGTCACAAGTTCACATGAGCAACTTCCAGGGGCCTGACAGCCTCTGTTTCAGTATGTCCACGGACCAACTTTGGCTCCCTCAATCTTTCCTCTCCCTCTTCTACACTGGTCCCTGAGCCATGAGATTTAATATAGGAGTCCTATCCAGGGACATGAACTCTGTAGTCTCTTATTCTCTACACTTTGGTCAGTTGTGGCCTTCTGTGTGCATCCCACTCTGTTCTAGAAAGCAGCTTTGCTGTGAGAGTTGAGGGATGCACTAGTGGTCTCTCCACCCTCTCTTCTGCTATGTTCTATGAATCTCAGGTATAGGTGCTCCATAGTGTGTGTCACCTATGGCTGGGCATCTCTGAAATATATATTCTCTGTGTGTGATTAGTTGTAAAACTCTGTAATATCCTCCATCTCTTGCAAAAAGAAGCTTCTCTGATGAGTGGTGTATAGTACCCTTGTCTATAAATATAAGGATCCATATTTAGCATATGGTAAGAAATTTCACTTGTTCCTAGGTATGGTGACACACACTTTTAACCCCAGCAGGAGGCAGAGGCAAGCAGATCTCTGTAAATTCAAGGCCAGCCTGGTCTGCATAGAGAGTTCCAGTCCAGATGGGGACACAGGGAAACCATCTCAAAAAAGACTTTTTTAGAAAAGAAATTTCATTTCTTTAGAGATGTAGACAGGGCTAGGCGGGCGTGGTGGTGCACGCCTTTAATACCAGCATCTGGGAGGCAGAGGCAGGCGGATCTCTGTGAGTTCAAGGCTAGCCTGGTCTACAGACCGACCTCCTGGCCAGCTAAAACTGACTCAAAAAGACCAAAAAAAAAGAAAAGAAAGAAAGAAAGATATGAACAGACATAGAGTTTTTTCCCCTAGGATCTATGACCTCTCCAGCCATGTATATTTGGCTATAATTACAGTGCCACCCATGAGTTCCCTCCCACTGAGAGGTCTTTCAGTTCAGTTAGCTATTGATTACCCCCCAGGTAACAGTGCCACTACTGCACCAATAGAGGTATCTGCTATGCCAGCTGTGGTTTTAGAACTGGGTTGATTGATGTTCCCCCTTAGCAGCTTGCATAGTGTCCTCTAGAGCTATGAGAGCTAAACTTCAGGGAGGAGGCTTCAGGGTCAGTCCCAGGTTTGTTGCTCCGAGTTCTGTGTCCAAAATATGTCCTGTCCTCAGCAGTAGGGTCTTACCTTCAAGTTCTGGGGGATAATCACGGACTCCAGCAGTAGCTTGTGTTATTTTGGGAGTCCCCGCGACTACTCTAACCAACAGACAGGGAGGTCTCTCCTGCCTGGCGCTGTGCTCTTTGCCATACAGCCCCTAGGTATACGTGTGCACTAGTGTTCAGACACCGTGTGTGTGTTTCTCAAGGGGTTTCTGAGCCAACACATTTTCTTCTGGCTTCCCATGCCACCCAAGCTCCATTTATGTCTCCTCTCTCTCCTCGTCCAACCTCCCTCCTCCCTCCCCAGTCCAAGCACCCCCATTTTCCCTACCCTCTTCCTCACAACATCCATCTCCCACCATCCCCCCTCTCCTAAGTTCCCTTCCCCCTTCCCATGGTCTTCCTGTATGTCCCTTCTTCCTCCCGTTCCAGCCAAACACTCCCACTTTACCCCCCTCCCTCCTGGTAACATCTGTTCCATACTATCCCCCTCTTTCACACTCTTTACCTCCATGTCTCCTTTCCATTTTCCTGGCTCCTGCTGTTGCATCAGGATATGTAGTCACATATAAGGGATTGGTGCTACAGTCCACAAATGAGGGAGAACATATGTCACTTACTGTTCTGAGTCTGTTACTTCACTTCGTATAACAGTTTCTGGTTCCATCCATTTACCTGCAAATTTCATAACTGTGTAATATATCACATTTTCATTGTCCACTTATTAGGTGAAGGACATTTAGGTTGTTTTTATTCTTTAGCTATTATGAAAAGAACAGCAACAAACTGCATGTGCAGCTGCCTCTACAGTAGGATGAGTCCTTTGGGTATATGCCAAGGAGTGGTAAAACTGGACCGTGTGGTAGATTCATTTTTAGTTTGTTAAGAATTCTCCACACTGCTTTCCATAGTGGTTGCATGAGTTTTCATTCCTACCAAGAGTGAATGAGAGTTCCCTTTTCTCTACACCTCACCTGCACGTGGTGTCTTTCGTTCTCTTGACCTTAGCCAGTCTGGCTGAGGTAAGATGGAATCTCAACATAGTTTTATCTGCATTTCTCTAACTATTAAGGATGTTGAGCACTTTTCAAAGTTTTCTTAGCCATTTTTATTTCTTCATTTGAGTACTCTCTGTTCAGATCCATACCCCATCTTATTTATTTATTTTTGGTCTTTTCAAGACAGAGTCTCCCTGTAGCCCCAGCTGTCCTGGAACTCGCTCTGTAGACCAGGCTGGCCTTGAACTCACAAAGACCTGCCTGCCTCCACCTCCTGAGTGCTGGGATTAAAGGCATGCACCACCACGCCTGGCTAGCCCATCTTTTTATTAGGTCATTTATTGTCATATTTCTTTGGGTTTTTTGAGTTCTTTGTGTATTCTGGATATTAATGCTCTGTTGGATGTGTAACAGGTGAAGATTTCCTTCCATTCAGTGGGTTTCCTCATCACTTCCTTGTTTCTTTTGGTGGGCAGAAGCTTTATAGTTCAATGAGGACCCATTTGTGGATTGTTGACCTTAAGTCCTGTGCAACTGATGTCCGATTTAGAAAGCCCTTTCCAATACCTATGTTTTGTAAGTACTGCCTATATTTTCTTCTAGCAGTTTTAGAGTTCCAGGTTTTATATTGAGGTCTTTGATCTATTTGGAGTTGACTTTTGTGCAGAGTGAAAGATAAGGGTCCAATTTCATTCTTCTGCATGTGGAGATCTAGCTCTACCAGCACCATTTGTGGAAGATGCTGTTTTTCCTCTATTGTGTGTACTTGGTACTTTTGTCAAATATCAGGTGTCTGAAATTGTGTGTACCTCAGTTTTGGGTCTTCCATTGTGTTCCATTGATCTATATGTCTGTTTTGTGACAGTACCATGCTGTTTTGTGACTATAGCTCTGTAATATAGTTTGTGCCTTAGCCATGAATTGAACTGCTCTGCCACATCACCACATGCTACTTTACCCACCACAGATCCTGAAGAAATGGGGCCAAACAGACTGGCCACAAAAACTGTGAGCCAGGGGGACTAGAGAGATGGCCTAGGGGTACGGGCACCTACTGCTCTTGCAGAGGACCCGGGTTTGATCCCCAGCACCCACCTGGAGGCTAAGAACCATCTCTAACTCCAATTCTAGGAGAACTCCAGTTCCAGGGGAATCCGACACCCTCCTCTGACCACCGCGGCATTGCACGACATGGGTGCACAGACCTGCATTGCAGACAGTACATTCATACACATAAGTAAAAACACACACAAAAAAACTGTGAGCCAAAGTAAACCTTTTCTCTTTATAATCTGATTATCTCATGTGTTTTTTCCAGTCATGCAAAGTGGAGTAACACACCCTTCAACTCTCAGCTTTCATCATCTGGATATTTTCTTTCTTTTTCTTTATTTCTTATTTTTTGCTCTTTTTGAGACAGGGTCTCCATATAGCCCCAGCTATGTAGACCAGGCTGTCCTTGATCTAACAGATATCCACCTGTCTCTGGATCTTGCATGCAGGGATTAAACATATGCGCCACCATGCCCAGCTAACCATCTGGATATTTTCTTAAAGAGGGTTTTGTGTTTTGGAAGTATTTATCTTTTTATGTTCAAGAAAATGATGCTGGTTTCTCTGTCATGAGTCCTGGCAGTGCTGATATCCTTCTCTATCCTAAGAAAATCCTATTTGATTTATCTAAGCTTGATCTTTAGAGTTCTATGAGCGCTGTGGCTGTGCAACTTGTACTGAGACTGTCAGGTTTTCCCGTGTCTGTTCACTTCTTCCTTTATTTAAAAAAGCAAAACCAAAACCGCAGCTAGACTCCTTCTCTTTGTGATGAATGGCTGTGAATTCGGAGATCCGTGACAGCTCTGGAAGCTGAAAATCGACGAGTGCTCAGCTTTAAACAGGACATGACATCTGTACCACCCTCTAAGACTCAGGGATCTTCATGGCAAAGGGACCAGAAAGAACTTTAGTCCTGGGAGACAGAGAGAAGGAAGGTGAAATGTCATCTTCCGGGTGTGGCACAGCCATCTGCAGCAGTAACGTCATAGCATTGTGCCTGCCTGCAGTGGACCTGCATAAGACAAGGTCCTATCGACATTGGGGCTCCAGGAGCAAAGAGGAGCTCATGGGCCCCTCCCTCCCTATTGAACTATTGGCTACTGATGGATTCTGGGGGAGGAGCAGTCACTCACTGTCCTCAACTGTGTACCCACTGGTGAGCCCACCAGGATCCACTGGGTAGTTCCAAACCCAAGATCACACAGACGTCCTGGGTAAGCTCAGTGGGTCTCAAACAAACGAACAACAAAAAAGTTATGAATGTGGTAAAAGGACTGGATAGAGGAGGCTGGGTAATAAAGGTGGAAGAGAGATTAGAGCGGGAGGGGTTCCGGTCATCAGAACAAACTCACTGAAAGCTGTTTAAGAGGGGACTGGGGAGATGGCGCAGTGGTTCAGTGCACTGGCTGCTCCTGCAGAGGACCAAGGTTTGTTTCCCAGCACTCCCATAGCAGCTAACAACTGTCCATAACTCCACTTCCAGGGGATCTGATGCTCTCTTCTGACCTCCTCAGACACTGCACAGCATGGGTGCACTAACATGCATGCAGGCAATATACTCATGCACATAAAATAAAAAAATAAAATATTTTAAAAAATAAACAAAATAAAATGTTTTAAAATTTATTTTTAAATAGATAGGTACAAGGTACATGTTGTTCTGTGTTTATAGAAGTAATAAGGTTACATTTCCCAGGCTCCCTTGCTCCTAGGATGGCCACATGGCTAAGTCGTGTGGGATCACTGCTCAATGGGATAGGAACTGTGTGATGCATGCAACATTCATATCATATCCTGAAAAGAAACAGAGTGAGTAGCATCTGCATTCCCATCTGAATGTAAACTAGATGAGATGGAGTGCCATCTTTGATCTTGCTGACAACCACCAATCTAGACCATCAAGATAGAAGGAACCTGGATTCCTGACACCACAGGCTGCTAATCCAGCCCTAGACTGCTCACCCCCAGATTATTACATGAGAAGGAAACTAAATTATCTCTTACTTAAGCTGTTGTCATCTGCTTCTCTATAATAGCAGCCAACCTATAATCTAATAGAGTCTGAAATTATCATATTTATTTACTGATTGTATATTGTTTTCTATTGCCTCTGGAAAGCAAGTTCTAAGAGGGTAGAAACCTTGGTAAATAATATAGATATATCAGATAATAAGTAATTAACCAGACAACTAGTAGTTGCTGCCTGATTGAATAGAGAAAAGCAGAAGTGAACCATTCATTCTTGTTGGACTTTCTGCCCAGGCCTTGCCTGTTCCCAGGCCCTCTCCCAGGGCATCTTAACCTAGCAACTGACCTCCAGGTTCTGGGTTGGGGGCGGAGCACTACATTTTTCCTCACACATTCCCCTGACCTTAATGTAGAAAATGAAGTTTCCCTGGTTTTTCCTTAGTGCTTTGAATACTCAATAAATCTGAGAAAACTTTTTTTTTTTTTGAGACAGGGTCTCCCTGTAGCCCTGGCTGTCCTGGAACCCACTCTGTAGACCAGGCTGGCCTTGAACTGCCTCTGCCTCCCAAGTGCTAGGATTAAAGGCGTGCGCCACCATGCCCGGCTGAGAAACCTTTTTAACATAAGACTACAGTTCAAAGACAGCCATCTGGGATATCCCATAGGATCCGGTCCTTCCCGGAGTCACCACCATGGTGCTCAGTTTCATTCCTTTTATGACAAAATATCAACATGAAAAGCTGGGTTGTCGACTCTGCAATCTCTCGGGTTTTCCCTTCACCTCCCAGGGATCTTGAGGTGATCTGAGGCCTGACTTGGGGTGACTTGTGACTGAAAGTTTAAAAAAAAAAACAAACACGGGGCTGGAGAGATGCCTAGCGGTTAAGAGTGCCGACCACTCTTACAGAGGACCCGGGTTCGATCCCCAGCACCCACATGGTGGCCGAGAACCGTCTGAAACTCCAATTCCAGGAGAACTCCAGTTCCAGGGGAGTCCGACACCCTCTTCTGATCTCCACGGCATTGCACGACATGGGTGCACAAACCTGCATGCAGACAGTACATTCATACATATACAGAAATAAATAAAATTTAAAAACAACAACAAAAAAAACGCTAGCTTTGGTTTAGAGTTGTTGCCATCCAATCCAATAGAAATTGGACCACGACGTAATTCATGCCACTGCTGTAATTTAAATTTTTATGACTACCACATCACATTTAAAAAGTAAACAGATGGAACTGGAGGGCATTATGTTAAATGAAATAAGCCAGGAGTGGAAAGATAAATACTTCATTTTCTCAATCATACGTGGAAGCTAAAAATATTGACCTCATAGAAGTAGAAAGTTCAGTAGTGATTACTTGAAGCCAAGGATCAGGGTGGAGTGAGAGACAGAGAGAGGTAGGGTTAGCAACACAAAAATACAGTTAGCCACAGAGTCAGTTGTAATGGTCTACAGTGCAGAAGGGGGATTATGGTTCATAACAGCTGTGACTTGTATATAGCCTAGAAGAGAAGAGCCCACAGTTTCCAAATGCAAAAAAAAAAAAAAAGCTGATTTATGTTTAGGGAGCTGTAAATGCTAATTAAACTGATTTGATTATTGTATTCATGGTCAACTTATTGCACTATAACCCCTAAATATGTGTAATTATTGTCTCAAATTTCAAGCCGGGCATGGTGGCACACGCCTTTAATCCCAGCACTTGGGAGGCAGAGGCAGGTGGATCCCTGTGAGTTCAAGGCCAGCCTGGTCTACATAGTGAGCTCCAGGCCCAGCTAGGACTACAGGGAGACCCTGTCTCAAAAAGACAACAACAA